>BJKM01000680.1:0-283781 GCA_015082035.1 Chaenogobius annularis
CCTGTGATGAGTTTATAAGCTCTTTTTACTTTCAGAAGCAGGACGGCGTTTTACCATCGCCATAAAGCTAACAAACATTATAATGCATCCGTACTGTGGCAGAACAAATGTTACTTTATTACATGGAAATAATTGGGTACAGCCCCTTTAATGTTCAGCCAATAGAGCTTTAGAGCGCTAAGTGGAGTCTACAGTGTGTCAAATATGAACGCATTTTAGACCTTGTAGTCTTTAGCATCTGCCAATCTGTCAGAATGTATTGATTTCAGAGGAAGAAATGGTTATGCTGACTGTTGTACTGACCTGAAGTAGCCAGCACGGCGTTGTGCACAGAGACCATTATTAGTAGTTTACTTTTCCCCCTTTTTTTTTTTTTTTTTTTAATTCTGATCAACTCCTTTGTTAGTGTTTGCTGTCGTTGATAAATCTGAGCAGCTTTCATTTAGTGACAATAGGAGTGGAAATAAGATAGAAAGGAGGGTATCTAATATTTCCTCCACATACATACAAACTATCATATCAAAAGCTAACTACTCTACCACCCTGCACTTATAATGTGCTTCTATTCTAGCTAAAACCTCTCAATTGACACCTGGAAAATGTAAATGAAAGTTGCCTTTTTTAACATAAAAGTGCTGCAATTACCTGTGAAATTAACGGCAAAAGAGGACTGGCGCTTTTTATAAATTCAGAGTTTTCTTTGACTCAAATTCACATTCGATATTAGAGTCAAAAGATGTGCCTGTAGAAACACCAGGGAACAGTTTGAATAAAAATGATACAGTGAAAGTAATCTCAGTCAAGGCAATTTGAGCCATAACAGGACCAGGACTCAAATAGAATTAATATACTGAATGGCATGTGAAAACCATTTTTTTAAATCGCTTAGAAATGTGTTGCTCATTATGCTGTCATGAGGCAAGGTGGAAAATCTCAATCCAACCACATAAAAGTCATAGATGTTGTCAAGTATAGAAAGCATTTGCCGTTTTTGATAAAGTCACTTAAGTAAAATAATGCTCATAATCATTATTGACATTTGCTTTTTAGTTTTCCCCTTCCTGAGTCAACTGCTGTATTTGTCCAGGCTTGGGGTTGTTACAGGCTGTGGTGAATATGTCAACTAAAATATTTTATAAATTTTTTTCAGTGTCATATTTTTGCCGAATAGAAGTTAATCTATTTAAAAGTAATCAGTAATGACTTCAGAATTATGTATCTGGGCCTCAAAACTCCTGCCATGGACACAATAAATGGATACTTTTGGCCCATATTTCTGACAGCAGGGAAGAAAGCCATCACTAAGAAATGGATGACATAAATTGAGCCAACGATCAAGGACTGGATCAAAATTACAATGGAAATTTGCTAAATGAAAACAAAATTGCATTCAGACTTAATTTGAAAACATGTCGGTGTAATCCCTCATTTGAAAACGGACAAATTTGATAGACTTTGGATCAAATGGGACGATTACACCGGACTACATGTTTAGGCCCTCTCTCAGTGTCTTGTTTCTGTTCTGTGTTCTCTGTGGTTTTTTTGTTTTGGATTTTTTCAGTCTTTAGAAACAAGTAATGACTATATGAAATTACTAATATTTATGTGCAAAAAAATGAATAAAAGAGACTAGTGCGGATTGGATCCAAACTCCCATTTTTTTATCCCAAATGCCAAAACCAGACCATATATTGTATGTAACTCCATGTTTGTGCACATGTTGCATGAAGCAATGCAACATAATTAGAAAAAAAAAAAAAAAATTAATATTTATATATATATAGTTAACTAAATTATAATTTATGTCAAAATTCAAACTAAATTGAAATTGGTTGTCAAATGTTATGCTGGTTACAAGATAAACTAAATTGAAATTGGTTGTCTGTTATGCTGGTTACAAGATATACTCCTGTATCTTATGACTCATACATAAGGATACACTATATATTAAGATTTCTTTTTTACCAGCAAGTAAGCTAAATCTTTGAGGATGTTTTGCTTAATTATTTCGTATTGCAGTATCACTTTGTTGATAGACAGAAACAGCAACTTACTGTAATCCGCTTCTACATGTTTGAAAAGCTGGCTCAGAGTCTAGGCTCTGACTAGCAGGTCAGAAAAACATCTCGAGTGTGCCAACTGTATCAACATGTTTTCTTGACCTTGGTGTTTCTTGAAAGGCAAACTATGATGAAGCCGGGTTCCCACAATGCATCAGTGCAGAGAGTGAGGTAGTGTCAGTGGATGGAGCATATGGCTGTCGTAAGAGAGGCTGGGCCAACTTCTGTGCCTGGAGTTTCAAGGTAAAGCTTTGATTTATTTATGCTATGGAGGCAGCATAACCTTTCACACCGGTTTTCCCACTATGTGCTGTGTTTCGTGCATTTTCAGCTGAAGGATGGCCAGTATCACAGATATTTTTCAGCCTTACATATTTAACCTCAACTTTGTGTAAACTATAACATACATTAATCAAATAATTCATAATCATAACACTCATTATTTACATTTAAAATTTATAATCTGCAATTTATCCAGAGAAACTCACAACACGGTGTCATTTTTGTGCCAAGCCAAAGCCGGGAACAATAGACGCTGCTGTTTCAGATCGAAAATGTCATGATGTGATAAAAAATAGATCATCATTTGTAGCTCTTTTTTCCACATCAGAGTAAACTGCAAAATAGTCATAAAAGCTATGTTTTGAAAATAATAGTTTGAAGCCAGTGTAAAGTATATATTGAGTGATTAGTTTTTGGCTTTCTTTACGTTCACAGGTCATTGCTGTTTTATGTATTGTAATGTGTCCTTATTGATAAAACTTGTTGTGAAGCTGAAAGTAGTGGCTATTATTCTACAAGACAAATGCTCCATACACTACAAAAAGTATTTAACAAAGTCCACCCGGGTCCGTGTTAGCAGCCCTGTTAATGAAAAACGAATTTGTTGACTCCGACAGACGATGTCTACAGTATAGCATCGAGAGCATTACAGCATTAAGATTTCCATTCAGGCGTCCCACTGTGGAGCCTATAGAGAATGTATCTTATGATCTCCCCAGTGTCTCAGACTTCAACAAATTATATCCTGCGAGCTCAAAGGATTCATTTCAGCTGTATGGATCTTTAAAGAAAAAGGGAATGGCAGAAAGGGACAAAAGTATATACGTTTGTGAGAGCCATCTACAAAGTTTCCACGTGTGATTGGCAAGGCTGTCCATGCTGCAGGAACAATTACAAACGAGGAAGACAAAATATCAAATACATTTTACCCCTGGAGGAAGATACTACTTCTACTTCTACTCTTTATGTATATTGCATCATTCATTTTTCTATGTTTGGAAATTGGTGGCACAGTGGCTGACAGACTACAACGACGGTCCCATGTTGAATTCCCTGACAGATTGGGGCCTTTCTGTTTGGGGAAAGTACCATGGGTCAATGTAGAAATAGGAATAATGTAAATTGTAGTTAACGTAGTTGCGACTCGTCAGGCGCTATCTATTGCAGTACTTTTGCTTCTCTAATGTACTTTCTAATAAGAACTAGAGATGGGAGTATTGGTATTGAAGTATTAATATATATTGATATAAACTCAAACTCATTTAGACATGTTGGACATTTTCTTCAGTGTTTTATCCTTTACAGGCTCATTGAAATACCTTCACTTATAAGGTTAGACTATATCGAGTGTGAAAAGATATTCTCAAATGTTCTTTGTTTTGATACCAAAAATGGTGGTTTCACCTGTCCTTAACAGGAACAGCTCTGAATTGAGAAAAACGGAATTAAACAGAACAGGCATTCAAAACCAGCCCATTAGAAAACAAAAATCAAACACATTTTCACTTAACACCAACCAATTTCTGTTCATTTTTAATTTGCTGAAAGCTTGTTGGACATTTTCTTTCAAATATCTAAGGGGACAATTTGGACGCAGCCATTTGATTCCAGTATGGACACCATTAGAGGTTTATCGGCCAATTTATTACACTGTCCAAATGAGCGTGGTTCTCTGGCACTTGGAGACGCTTTGAGGAGTCCCATTGCTGGCATGACGAGCCTGTCAGCAGGACCTTCCCTTTGTTCTCAACTGTTGTGTTCTGCTGTGCACAAGATGAAGGTACAAGAAAACAAGCTCTGTGAAGAAGGCTCTCACATGTATGATCTATAAATAAATTGAATGAAAGCTGCTTGTGTTCATTATTCAGCCATGTGAACAAACATTTCTCCTCTAGTGTCGGCGTGAGCGGCACTGATACAATGGCTCAATGTTTTGCAACAAATTGTGGATTATCATAAAGTGTTACAATGTTCCTCTTTACTCCTTTGACAGATTGTGCTCATTACACATACTGCTGTGTTGTCTGCCAGTGTCACTGCGCTTTTGTGCTAAATTGGTGTTTACTCTGTTAGATTATGTTCTCATAGGACAGGGATAATGTCACACAATTACCTGCCAATCAAGAAGCCTTCACTTGTGACTATACATGCTTAATGCACACATGAAAAAACATCTTTAACAATCGAACAAACACAGCCTAATGGGGAATCACTGACCTGGCCACCAGTGCCTGTGTGACTAGTTTGTTAAAACAGCAGTAAGCACAGCTGCCACATCACTGCCAGTCTGCCCCAGGGCATGTGTGGCTCACTTCAGCAGGCCGTGGGAATTGAATGTAGCAACAAATGCCGCGCTCTGTGAGTGCTTTAGATTAAGAAAGTCAATCCAACAGTAAATGTTTATATTAGTGTTTGTGATGTATTGAATGCACAAAAATATCAACAGAATCGTTAATATCTCAACTGTCACAAGCAGAGTCGGAGTGGATGAGGGTTTTGTTATCCAGACTTTGCATTAAAGTTCAAGGCTATTATAATCATTTTTATTCAATTTTCAAGTAATAACCACAAATCACTTTTAGTATATTCTGGCTCTAAAATGCATTACTTCTCATTAATTCTTTGTAAATGTTCTTCTACTATTTATTTTCAGTAAACTCCATCGCTAGAACACACTTTGCAGTGCATGATGGGATACACCTGGACACTCAACTCAGGAGTGCAGTGGAGGTGTATCAGAAGTCAGAATCAGAGGGCATCACAAAGCCCAGGACGGTGGCGATGAGGACCTGTGTTCTGTGTGTGGCAACAAATGTCTCTTTATACGTCTCTGACACACCCTGACAGAGGGCCATGAATCTCTATTGATTTAATAATGATGTATTAAAATGTTACGTATTTCATTCTTCTTTATGTGTACGTTTAAAATAATCATAGATTTTGTCGTATGCAGTCTAATAGCTTCAGGTAATTCGTCTAATGTTATGTTTAAGTTGGAGAAAGAGGCACGCCACCGCCGTGTGTTTCAGGACCATGGAGAGCGACCCGCCCACACCATTGTTTCTCGTGAGAAAGGCTCTCACTCTCTCCGGCCTGTTGCGCACATTTACAAACTCTAATAACTGAAGCAAAGCCGTGTGTAAAGAAGTGCCCATAGCGCAAAGCCTATACAATACAATATATTTTTATTTAGCGGGACATATAGGGATTTTTGTAGTTTTTTCACAATGTACATTTTGTGAGCAATGTCACTGAACATTAAATCAGTCAAAGCTACGCAGATTTGAAATGTAACACACAATAATGTGAATATGCACTCTTTATAAATTATAGAATTATATTTGAATAAAAGGGCTCTAATTCCAGTTGGCTGAAATATGACGCCTTTTTTCTTTTTAAATAAATTCGTCGGCGGCCTATATTTGGCATATTACAGCATCAAATAGCATCCAAACGCAACACCATTGACTGCACAAAAAACATAACGGAAAAAAGTAAAAAAAAAATTAAAAAAAAACTTCCATTCGTGCAAAAATGCCACTGACTGGACTTAAAAGCACTTCATCTCTGGATGTCCGTAATCCATCAAACTTCACTTGGACGGGGTTCATATATTCTTTAAGGCTATACAAACATAAAATAGAGCATAACACACTTTTCTTCTCAAGTTATTTGTTCTTTTGCAGAAAATCGTCTCTTTGTCTCTGGGCAAAGTTTGTTTCCAAAGGTGAGAACAAATCCACAGCACGCCTTTATCAAGCCGTTATCCAAATAGCATGATAAATCTGAAATATGCAACTCCATGTTCGTAGATATCGTAGTTATACAGTTTTTTTTTGTTTTGTTTTTTTTCTCCAACTTCCTTTGCGGATAGTTTGTGAACAGTTAGTCAAAAGAAGTCAAAAAGAGATGACGAGTGGTGCGCATTGGCCTGGACGTAGTTTTGAGCCGGTCGATTATAAAGGAAACACTAAAAAGCCTGAGAAGGTGGAGTATTTCCATCCGCCCATTAAGGTGCCCCTCTCCAGCTTCAGATAGACCCGGTCGTCCCGCTCCACCATCAGCAGCACTCCGTTACTGGCCGCCTCCCGCGTCACGTCCTGGTCCCCAGCAAAGGCTGATATGACTGGATAATCGTTCTGCATCAGATTCACCTGCAATGTATGGCAATATGATTAAAACTTTCTTAACGCGCCTCAACCCACATCAAGTGCACTAACTTACTTGAATGGTTTGTCTGTTGTACACCTTGACAACATGAAAACTGAAACTATATATTCCCCTCCGCGGAGCTTGGAAAACACTTGCTTTCAGATCGAAATGGTTGCCGATATTCACTAAAACCTGTAACGACAAGGGATTAAGACAGAGGGTAATCATCGTTTATAAAATATTTCGTTAAACGGGATTGACCAAAAAACTGCTGAATAATGACGGGGCAAAACAACATATTTTCTTTATAATGCAATTTATTCACCCGGTCCCCATTACGCGCACACACACTGTGTGATGCATATCTCTATCACAGTCACATAGGGGAAATGTACTTACTTTTAAAATTATTTGATCAAATCATGTCTGAAATGAGTATTTGTCTAGTTGTGTCCTTTTTGTGTAACCAAAAAACATTTCTTTTGACCTCTTGATGTTTGGTACAAAAAGCAGTGTTTGTCCACATTCAGGCATGCGTAAAAAGTCCTAACTTTTACTCTCGACAGTTTGGAGTGGACGCCTCACCTGGTCAAAGTAGATGGTCATGGATGTGTTGCTCATCTCCGAGGGCTCGTGGTTGGTCCCACGCACGGCTGAGAACGCCACTTTGGCACCGGCTGAGCGAACAGAAATCCCCAGTGACGAAGTAACACCTCCGTCCGAAGAAGGGTTCGAGTCGCACACCACGAGACACTTTCCCTCCAGAACGATGGGTTCCGTGTCGTTCTGGCCGAGGCACATAGCCACACTGCATCCCAAGAGGAGCAGCAGCGCGAGCGGCAGCATGGCGCACGACGATCCCTGGCAGCGCACTGGCACCATGGTCATGGCACAAAGGAACGACCACTAGCCGCTCCCTTTTTGGAGAATCCGTTTGCTCTTCTCGATCCACACTCAATTTCCCCTTGTTTCCTTTCCTTGCTCTTGTGTCTCTGTGTCAGACCCCCTCTGACACGCGCGCTCACGCTCTCACTCCCCTCCCTCTAATGCGTCTTGGGTTGGTTTGGAAAGAAGAATTCAGGCAACTGCTATAAATCCTATTAGTTGAAGGAGAAAAAGACCATATCAGACAAAAATCATAGATGGTCAAAGCGTTTATCTTTTAAACGACTTGAATTCTTCGTGCGTAAAATGGTGTGCGTAAAAGGAGACGAGTTTTAACTCCATATAATTAAAACCGTTAGAAATTTGGATGCAAGCCTGGTACAACTATTTTTCGTACCTTCTTGTGATTACCGTTTGTTTATGTGTTTGTATTTTAGGCCTAAAAATCATTACAATAGTCAGTCCTACCCGCGATGGAATTAGTTTAATTGCCTGGAGTGAGTTTTGCAAATAAAGCCAAAACACGACATACCTGTTCTCTCCATCCCGCTGCTGATGCTGCCTTATCTCTCGCAGACTCAACTGATCTGCGCTCACAGACAACTGGTCCAAATAGAGTAGTGTAAACTGCCTTTCGAGGGACAACTCACGCCCATTCTGATGTGCGTGCAGCCTGTACAATAACTCCTCAGAAGTGCCCCCCGAAGCAATTAAAAGCGAAAGGCTGTTGTTCAAAAAAATGATTCGTGTGAGAGACGCAAACTCGCCCGGGACTTCACCGGACACTAGAAAACCTGAGCTCAGCGACACTCATTTTACACGCACACACTTTCTCATGGCTCGTGTGATTAATTTGAAATGAAGGCAACAGAGGTGAAAAGTTATACATTCCGCATTCTTTTCATTAAAAAAAAAATCAACAAAGTGTCTCTATATTCCGGAATACGTTTAACTCAAATAGAGATACTCGCGCGCCATCCAGTGGTATAACAAGTTCATTATTTCTGCTTTGAGTAACAGGATCGTTAGGGTCATTGTTTCAGATTAAACTGTGATATTTTGTAGGATTACTGCACTACACTATAGGCGTGTTGTTTTGCTTTTGTTTTATTTTGTGTGTCGCTTACGTAATTTATTTTTGAGTGCACTCCATCCATTTAGTGTCTCGTTTTTGGGCACTCTGCTAAAAGAACATTTGATTCTTAACAGACCAATAACAAATAGGGTACTTTTGCTCATGAATGGATCTTGATTAGAGATATTTTAAGGATGACATAATTACAAGCTTTATGTAACCTAGCTGTTTTAGACATGAGTAAAGTACATATTAAAGACATCAAGCTTTCGCAGAATGACACAGAAAATGTCCATATTTCACAGATAATGAATGGCTTCTCCTCAGTTTCTGACGTGCCTTCAGCCTTTGAAGAGCTTCAGAGAGGTTTTAGTGGTTCTCAGCACCTCTGACAGGGCTTTAGAAGTGGGCAGTACACCACACTAACTTTAATGAGCTGCCATCTTTTCTCCATTGTCTGGTTTTATTATGCACAGTTCTCAAATTCACATTCAGCAGTTGAAGTTACTGTGTTGAATTTATTTATGTCTTGACTAAATATAGACTGCATGTCATAAAATATAATTTAGCCACACAGTGATCAAGTTTGAGGGTTTAGAATAAGGGTGGGCAGTATGTCAAGAAATGTATGTCACCATTTTATAGAGCCTAAATAACAATTTTGGTTTGATCACAATTCATAGGTAGCAACAACCATCTATTTCTCATAGAGTCATGCCTCACAGTGAATGGCTAAATTCACGCGCTTTCGCTCACTCGCTGATGGTCTGTGTTTGAATATGGAGCAGATTTTAATAGAGAAAAACGAAATCACATAATGATGATATGATCATGGCATGTCGCTCAGCCCGAGTTCAGAATGCGTGTAATTCCAATATCAAAAGCTTATGCAACAGCCAAATAAAACATATTTAGTTTTAATGAGTGAAAATGCCACAAACATGTTAACATTGTTGCTGTTCTGCGGTGATATCTTGCTCTTGCTGCTTAGACTTGCGTTCTACATTTAAACATGGTGATCTTCCTCCTTCTGGCGCACACTGCACTGTCAGAGCTGACTGACAAACCAAGCGGAAGAGTGACATCAGGTATCCAAGAGCCACAGCTGACCCGAGGCCTTTAGAAGGACACAGAAAACATCAAATGTCAAGTACAGACGTGCACAAGAGAGAGAGGAACATCCAGGCATGTGGCCTGCGTGGCATAAACATACTTGAGGCTGGCTCTGCCCTAAAAAAGGAATTCACTTGAACACAGCTGATAGTCAGACCGATTACAGTTCCACAGTGATGACCTCTGACAGGCTGCGAGCCCACTGGATTTAAGGAACGGCAAGGTCAGTCATGTGGTGACTCTTGGAGATCCATCTTCTACTTTACAAAAACTTGCGTTGGATATGTTTAATAAAAATGCGCAGAAAACGTTTTTGTATGAATTTACAATTGATTATTATTTTTGAGTGATTATTTTGGCGCCAGAACTAAGGAACGGGCATTTTAGGGATTTTATTCAGCTCAGAAATTGTTGAAACTCACCAAGTAAGATCAAATATAGTTTAGCCCCTAGAGAGTGCTCAGATGACCATATGTCCATTCTAAAATATCTGTCCATCTGTAAGACAGTCCATCTGGCTGTGCTCACATTCAAATGCATCAGCATCTTCAGAGCTACAGGGGTCACACTGTGCCCCAGCTCCACTTCACATTCATAATGACTATTTATTAGAATGTTTCCCAGGCTATTTCCATCAGATCTGTCAATGAAGAATTGACAAATCCGTTCCAAATTGTAGGCTTATTTCATTCATTGCCCTGTTACACAATCTACCAAAATGAAAAGCTAATTGAAACTCAGTTTGCAGCTGGCCTTCCCTTTGTAATCAATCAAAACGAAATGGGTTATTTTACTTTTTAGGTGCCCAACCGGAAGTTTACGTGGTACTAATGGAAACGTTACACAACATCACCATGGCGACACGACTACAAACTGGACAGCTACACGTGTATCCAGCTAAGCTACGTTTCAAAGCCATGTATCGAAGCACATACGCTGCGGGTTAGTGTCCAGCACCCGTGTCAATACGCCATCACTACTTTGGCGCGAGTGTGTCGTCTTGACGGTCACGGAGCTCTAGAGAACCCCGTTGCGTCAAATGGCTTCACCAAAGCCCGTTACGTCCGCGGTGAAGGCAAAAAGGACTGACAAATCATCTCGATCATGCGCTTTGAACTGGATAGAAAGGTAACGAGTCAGATCATGGCCTATTTTCACTTGTCCGACATTCACCAGTGCGTAAAGCTGGAGCCAATCCACCCAGTGAGATTACAGTGGCACGAGGGTGGTCAGCTCTCGCAAAATAAAATACGGATCAGAGTAAGTGCTCTTGGTAAATATTTAGCCCCTGTTTGTTTGCTGCATAGAACTTCAAAACAGCTCCAGTAATGGACTGCTTGACCAATCACATTCAGCCACAGTTTTATTAGGCTCCAAAGAACATTAAGACATAAGAACACTAATGTCTGTCAGGAGTCAGGACAGGGCATAATAATAATAATAATAATAATAATAATAATAATAATAATAATGATAATAATCAGCATCATCATCATCATATTAATAATAGTATAGTATAATAGGATGACATATGAGATCTGCAGTGGAAAGAGCTAAAGCTAGAGCTCATGATATATTAGATATTTATAAGATAAGTCAAAGACATTGCAGTCCCTAGGCTAGTTTACTTTTAGTCATGTTTTTAGTGTTTTGGATCATGGATTTTTCTGTCCAAATAGGTAACAATTACAGCCATGAACAAAACCGCAAGAGTTAAAAATAATCAAAATGACATAACAGGTTGATTCCCCAATGACAAGGTGGTAGTCAATCCACTGACTCCATTTTTTTGCAACACAATACAGCCCAAGATATTGCAATGACCACTGGTACAGAAAGGTAGAACTGTCACTGTGGTGTAAACAATATTTTCTGGCTTTTTCTTTTAAACAATAAACAATTACGATACAATGAGAACATAAAACCTGTTATAACTACGTACTGTTCTCGTTTTGATGAAAACTCTGTAAATATGACAGACAGTTCCACGTTTCCGTATGAAGAAAATATATTCATTATGACCACACTGCAACTAAGCTCAATGGCACTTAGTATTACGGTACTGATTGTGCTACTATGAACTACACAGACATTGGCGTAAACACTGGTATTGTTTACAGTCTTGTCTAATCACCCTTTGTATAGGTTGCCATCTGAGATCCTCATTAAGATCGTGTCATACCTCGACACTGCTGCCCTTTTCACACTTAGCCACGTCAGCAGTCTCTTCTACCAACTTGCCAGTGACAAGTAAGAGTTTCATGTTTTATAAATGCAAATAAAATGATAGCACGCCTTCTCTTACTGTCATCTTTCTGGTCGCAGTGCTTTGTGGCATAAGATCTTCCTGAAGGAATTTGGACACAATAGGAAGCACAACCCTAAGTTTGTGGAGGACTTGCTAAAGATGACAGCTGATAGCAATGATCTGGTTATTGGTCATTGGAAGAGGCTGTATTTCCAAACCGCAGCTGATTTTGACATGTACAAGTGGAAGAAACATTGCTGCGTTGTCAACCGTCACACTGGACTGCCTGCTAAAACAGAGCATGTACTCAGGTAAGGGGAAGTCAGATTTGACAAAAATATGGCTAAAAGTAGCTTAGATTCATTCATTTTTAAATCCAATTTGAATGTGGCATGAAACAACACCACCAAAACCAGGACTATCCCAAACTAAAGCATAATTTAACAGTAATAAACGGTTTTAAATGACTTGCAAGTGACTCCTGTCCTCTAGTTTGAGAAAAACTTCTTTTAACCTTTAGCAGTCTCACACATTCTGCTGAAAACAGTCAGAGCCTTGGTTTATGAATATTTTTATCCACAGCTCCTCGTTTATTCTTCATACAAACTCTATTTCTACACTTTTTTGTTTGCACACCCTCTTTGTGTGTTTTGGTCCACATCACACACTCCACAGACTACACTGTGTATCTACATCGCCATCTGTTTTGTATGCTTTGTACGACTGGAAGCAGTGAGGTGCAGAAGTATCCCGGGAATCCCCAATGCTTTCTACTCCAAACATTGACTAAACTTTATAGCCTTATTGTCAAGGAAGTTGAAAGTGGAGAGACTACTTTGAAATAAAAAAGAAAAAGCAGTTTTACAGGCGTTTCTTTTTCTTTCTTTTTTATGACACTGTTATTAAAGGTGAGAGTAGAGGTGTGTGTCTGAGTGTGTTGTCTGCTCAGAGGGATGCCGTGTGCGTGAGGAAAGCTCCTCGCTGTCTTCACTGCGGTATCGGCCCTGTTTTCATAACCTCTGATTAGAAGCTGTGCAGCACTCAATTTTGGAGCTCAGTATCCGTCGCTGTTACTGAGAGGAAGGCGAAATAATTGTGTTCCTTGCTGAGGCAGTCTGAATTGTTGAAATAAATTACTTAGCACCTCTAGCCTTCATCTGCAACACACAAACACACATACTCACAGAAGCTTTCCCAGTCTTCCCTCTCCCGAGGCATGTCCCCGGGGGGTTTTGTCTGTTGGAGACACAGGAGTTCCCGATTTACCTTGGTAATCATTCCAGCAGACAGCCCTCACTCACACTCAGTGGAGTCCAATCCCAGAGGTAATACTACACCTCCCAGGCTGCTCCAGATTTTGAGCTCTGTTTCTCACACTTAATTGATACTGGGTGACTCTGGCAGAATCTCTAGATCGAACTTGACCATGAATTTCCTTTCAACACTCTATTCACTGGTTAAATATATTTTTAGTTGTTAGTAAGTCAGATCCCCTTTGATCCGCAAACAGTGTAGTTCATTACTGGATAAAGCACCTTTAAGACTTGGTTTTTCAGGAATCAGGAATCAAAGAGAATGAGTAAGCTGTTGAATTTATTATTTATACTATTGACATAAGTACATTTTGAGAAAGATTTCAACTTGGTGCAGTTTTGGAGATGATCTGAACCACCGTCTATCCATCACCTTAGCTATTGTGCTCAAATACTTAGAACATGTTGTCATAAAATATGCTTAGTTGATATATCTGCAGTAGGGTTAGGGACTTTACTACAGCTATCTCAAATGAATACCAGAGCAGACAGTGCTTCTTTTCGTCTTTTTTTCCCAGTTAGTCAACTAGTGGAACAATTATTACTGTATTTTTCTTGTAAATTGCAACTTTTAGCGTAATTTTTAATCAAAATAAAGGTTGAAATAGGGTGACTGAAGGCTTCTAGATGGACCATATTTGTAATGAAACTGTATTATTGATGAAAGTCAGAAATTGTTTTTCTTTTTTTTTTTTACATGATTTAATAATGTCACTGTCTGCCCTAGACTTTACACCTGAGGCCATGATCCTCTCCAAGCATAAGGTACTCCAACTTATGTGTTATGACTTATCGTTGCTGAATATGTGGCTATTGTACTTTCTCTCCGGTATAGGAACCTTCACGTCACTTGGCAGCTGACAGTGATTCAACAGTCAAAGCAAAAGAGCACGTTTGACCTGAGCTGGTTGAAGTTCTCCGAGACTTCCGTGACTTTGTGTTGGAGCGGCGCCTTACCCGACTTCCAGCACATCTCTGCTCTTCAGCTCCTCAGCGTCAGGAGGATCGCCTTCAGCCGCACCGGTCTAAAACAGTATGGTTGCTGTTATCTCATACATACACACTCCTATTGTCTTGTGAAATGCTCTCATCGTCTTTCTTTGTTGGCAGACCAGCGCAGAGATCCCTGATGCTGAATGTAGACATGGCCACTGTGTCCAAAAGCACTCAGAACATTGGTCAGGATAAACTGGTTGAACTAAAGCTTTTACAGACTGGCATTATTGTTGGCCTTTGGAATGTAAGTAGTGACAAAACGTAGATTGATAGTAGTGTTTTAAATCAAATGTGTAAGCGAAATGCAAAAACAATCCTTTTCTTTCAGGACCACTGCTCCGTTGCCTTTGTCATGTTCTGCCTTCACTTGCACCGGCTGGTGGAGAGGAGCACCCAGGGATCATCAGTCTGGTAGGCCACACTCGAGCAGGCAGCGCTGACTCACACGCCGCTGTCAGATGTGCCTGTCTGCGACCTGTTTTTCACTCACTCACACTGGGCAAATTGTAACGAGTCAGCATTGCATTTAAATGATTTAAAGGATTTTAGTGAAACAGTATATTTGTACACATTTGGGGTCTAGTCTTTGATCTTGTGCACCTTCTGCTGTAATGAAATTAGCTTTATTCATACAAATGAGAGAAAGTATTAACATTTGCTTTTACAC
This sequence comes from Chaenogobius annularis, assembly GCA_015082035.1. Classification (NCBI taxonomy): domain Eukaryota; kingdom Metazoa; phylum Chordata; class Actinopteri; order Gobiiformes; family Gobiidae; genus Chaenogobius; species Chaenogobius annularis. Next base: position 14,792 of record BJKM01000680.1, read on the forward strand.
ATGTGCCAGTCTATACATTAAAATATTGTGGTTTAGTTCATTGTATCACAATGCCTGTCACACTTAGTTGTAAGTCAGTCACATACTTTTCACAGTGTAACATGAAAACCTGCATAGAAAAATGGATATTTGTAAAAAAAAAAGAAAAAATGTTTTCCAGTTATTACTTTCCTTGTAAAATCTCTGTTTTTAACACCGTGGACATGGCTCCCTCTATTGGTGACTTGCACGAATAGAGCTTCTCTTCATGTGTTCCACTAAAACAATTCAATAGAACGATGTACTTTATGGCACCTGTAATTACACAGTGCTTTCATGATATTTTTGTTGAAATTTTAAAATGTATTTTGATTCACAGTCCTTTTGTTGAACCAGAGGCCAAGCCTCCATTTGATGACATCGATCCTGAATACGGTCTCCATGGCTACCATCTACATATCACTTTACACAACACCAAGTGCAATATTATGTCCGAAAGCTTCACCCAACTTTTCTGCCATAAATGTAACTTACGATATAGACAAATTAAATTATACTTGCATGTTATTATCTGTTATCTTTGATCCTTGTGACTAATTGTGACTGTGTGTGTGTGTGTGTGTGTGTGTGTGCACGCAGCTCAGATGTGTGACGGACTAATGCAGCTGACTGCCATTAACAGGAACAGGTTGTCTGAACACACTCCTCTGTCTGGCAGCATCTCTTTCCCCTGGAGGTGTGAGGCCCTGCAAGGAGCTGTGCAGGTATGCCACTTCACAGCTCGTTCACTCCACTTCTTACAAGATAAAAAGAAAAACAGCTTTAGGGTGTGCAAGTCGTTTCATGGCAGTGAAATGGCCAAGAGGATTACAACAACAGCACATAACATGACTAGTAATTGGTTTATATTTCTGTTTGTGTGTGTTCTATAGGATTGCTGCATCATGACACTGACTTTACTGGATGAATTCCAAGATCTCTTTGTGGTGTGTTAGTTCTGCAGTTTGTCTGAAAGCAGATCAGTCGGCTCACACTGATTACAACTACGAAGGGGACCATTTTCTAGTCCAGTTTAGAGACGAGGTGGGTCAGGTGAAGATACATCTTGTACGCGATGCAGAACGAGAGACTATAACAGTTATTGGTTTAGTCATTTATGTTACTACCTCCAAGATAAACTCCCATTTTGGCACATCTTACTGATTAAGTACTTTCATATTGTATCTTTTATACATATTAAAGTTGTAATAAAATATTGTATACCTAAATTCTTGAATTCACACAGGAAAGCTGGGAACACACTACTCCAGTTGTGAGAGATTTAGAATGTTGAGGAGGGTCCAAACTACACAACTGGACTGAGTGTGATTTTAGAGTCTGAGGTCCACACTACACGACTGGACTGAGTGTGATTCTAGAGTCTGAGCTCCACGCTACACGACTGGACTGAGTGTGAGTATAGAGTCTGAGGTCCACACCTACACGACTGGACTGAGTGTGATTTTAGAGTCTGAGGTCCACGCTACAACGACTGGACTGAGTGTGATTGTAGAGTCTGAGGTCCACACTACCAACTGGACTGAGTGTGAGTATAGAGTCTGAGGTCCACACTACACGACTGGACTGAGTGTGAGTATAGAGTCTGAGGTCCACACTACTCGACTGGGCTGAGTGTGATTATAGAGTCTGAGGTCCACACGACACGACTGGACTGAGTGTGAGTATAGAGTCTGAGGTCCACACGACGACGACTGGGCTGAGTGTGAGTATAGAGTCTGGGGTCCACACTTGACAACTGACAGTTGACATGAGAGAGTCCACACTACACCACTCTGACCAACTGAAGACACTTTTATCCAACAAAATACAATCAATAATCAACAAAAACAACCGTGTAGTCTATAATAATAATAATTATACTGCACAATGTATTAATACTTTCTTTAAACTGTCGCGTTTCATGACTTTTCATTGGTTAAACAGCGTCATGTGACCCCTGTCCAACTAAAAATGGTAAAACTGATGAAAACAAAGTTGAAGAGCTAGCACTTGCAGTAATGCTAACTTACTCCGGATGATCTAAAATGGACATTAAAGAAGTTAAAATGTTCCCCGTGGATTTTATCAGAGCAAAGTGTCATTTGGATAATTTATGAGGCAGACGTGAGCCTCGCCGCACGAGAGGAGAAAAAAGGAGGTGAACCGCGTGAGTGTTTATCGGCTCTGCTTTTAAGTGTAAAAGTACTGCGCGTACTCTTTCTGTATTATTAATCGGATGTTTATGCAGGAATATTAAGCATGTCTTGCTATTATTGTGAATTGTTCTTTCTGTAAAATTATAGAATATAACGTTTTATCCCAGACGCTGTTTCCAGTGTCTCCTCGTTGTTATTGGCCGCTGGGCTCTGTGAATGCGGAAGTGTCAGTAAACATGCCGCTGCTCCGGAGCACATGGAGCTCGGCCAAAATCAGGCTTATAGTTCAAACATGTTTGAATGACTGCTACTGGAGTCTAGTACTGTCTTTCTGCAGTCCACACTTTGTGATTCGAACGTGAACGTGAAACAACTGAGAGTGACTGAGAGTGACGAAACACTTCGGGAAATTTTACGAAAATCTGGTTTAAAGTCGTGTAATGTGTCCTCATCGAAGCCATAAGTGTTCTTTTAAATGCTCATACTAATACTATGAGCGATAGTCATAAGCAATTATTCATGTCACCATATATAGGGTGACCAGATTTTCAAATTTAAAAACTGGGACACACCCGGGTTGGGATGGGAAGTAATAATAAAAGAGTAAAAAATGCAGGTATTTAAGTACATTTGTATGCACTCGGATCATTCATACCTCTTTCCCGGCTCACTTGTGAGATAATATATAATCTGAGAGACTTTTATCAGTGGAAATGAGTGAATTTTTTGTGTGTTGGTTATTCTGAAGCCAGATTTTCTCTAGTTTGGCTAAAGAAATGACAATATATTCCCTTCTTTACAGTTGGCAGGTCTCAAAGTGGTCAAAACTGGGACAACTGGGACATGTCTTGAATAAAACTGGGACAAATCAATGGCTTTGGAAACATCTGATGGGACATGGGACACAGGGCTCAAAACTGGGACTGTCCCGGGTAAATAGGGACATCTGGTCACCCTACCCATATACAAAGTAATTCTTTCATGTTGGGCTCATCATGAATAATTAGGACCATTGCCATAGCCATTAATTATTTCAAACTAAATATATCTTGGGGGAAAAAATCCTCTGAAGCTGAGCTGAAACCCATGAAGATGCAACATTCTGAGGACTTTTCGCCATTCAAAAGAGATTACATCGTGTCCTTGTTAATTGTTATGGTCGTAATTCTTCATAATTCTGAACCCAATATATACTCATTCTAGTTGGTTGGGAAAAGTGTAGAAAAAGTGGATGGTGATGAGCTTAAACACTATAGTATCTCGAAAATAATTGAAATGACCCAAATTAATCATTGTTTGTCTTGGTATGGTCTCTTCCCTAAAGCTGTGCAGGAAACAAAAAGTATGTTATTTTGGCTCATGTTCATTTCAGATTTATAAAGGTTTAATATGTTTAGTCAACAGGTGAGTGTGTGACAAAATAAATGTTGGAGCAATCATTAGAAAGTCTTGCATAGCTGCAGATTGGCCATTGCTGTTGATTCAATGAGGCCTGCTTCCAGATAATAGGATTTCAGAAGCTCCCCTTCTTTTTCACAGCAAGGGTCATCATCACCTTGAGAAAATGCTTATTTTTCCAAACACATCCACAATATGGCAACAGCCCAATCCAAAAAGGAGAAAAGAATATTAGGGGAAATGAGCCAGAGGGGACAAGCAGAGCAGCATGTGGAATGGATTGTTTTTTGCAAGAGCTTGTCTTGCGGAAAGTAATAATACGCACTTTGGAGTTCTTTAAAAAAAAAAAAGACGATTAACAGTTGATGTTTTATCATATTCCATAAAAAAAAAACTAAAACTTTGTAATAACTACACTTTTAAAGACCCAATTAGATTTTTTTTTTTTAGTATTGGTCTTGCCGAAGGGTTTAAGCTCGATTAAAAAAAAAAAAAAAAAAAAGGGGGGGTTAGCATAAATTGTCTGCTTTTAAACGTAAATGTGTAAATGTTTTTATGATAATTTTTCACTTTACCCCTGGTCACCCTTGAAAAAGAAGTCTCAATCTCAGTGGGTTCTCACCTGATAAAATAAAGGTTAATAAAAAGTAAATAAAGAATGATTTAGGCTTAGTACGGGTAAGTTTGTAATTAAGGGGTTCGGAATAGGCCTGAATCATTCTTCATACACTGTTCATTATGAATATGAAGTCTTTTTCATGCTTTGTTAAGGCTAATAAAGAAGTTATAACAAAAGTGTTTACATAATTTTGTTTATTTTACGTGATACATACTCAATTATTTTTTTAACTCCAAAGTACATATCTCTTTTTACTAGACAAGCAAGGTTTTAATTAATGCATATTAAAAGTAGCTATTATTATAAAAGTGGTACCATAAATACAAATTATAAATGAAGTAGAGTATACTAAACAATTTATCTGACAACCTATGTACGTTTTCTCTCAAAATAGTGAGCATAGTGTAGTCCCAAGATTTGCGTATCCTTAACTACATAGTATTTCTCCCTCCGCTGAGACCTTATGCGCAGAACTGTATCGATGAATGGTCAAGTTGACTGGATTTTCACATGTTTAATAGTGACAAATGACGTGCCACAAAGCCATTATCTGACACCGAGAGTTACACAAGTGTTACAGCACAGTCTCATTATAGTGACTTCATACAGTTGTTAGATGTCACGTCGACTTCCAAAAACTGCCAATCCCTCACTGCACTTTTATTGGGAAAACTAAGAGCCAGGGGTATTGTAGTCAGATAATAGACCCGTGTAACAACATAAACGCAGTTATCCGTGGTATTGAATGAAGGTGATGGCTAAGACAAGCTAAACTGTGAAGCCAGATATTGCACACACTCAGAAAATAGTGTTGTTTCTGCTGATTGTACGTCAAAGAGCTGTGATTTATTTCTGTATCACCCACCAGGAGAGTGGCTGACCAATACATGCTTTGTCCAGCAGGTGGCCCTCTCATGTTAACAATAGAGGCGTCCATAAATGAGCTGGTAAGAAAGATGGCACATAACCTTATGAATGAATTACAATCGTATTAATTTGATTATAATTATGCCACCTATTCTTTTGAACTGTGGTTGTTTACTGCTTCATGCTTTATGTAAAACTATTCAAAGTGAAATAACTTAAAAACAATTCAATGCAAAATTGTGTAAATAAGAACCAGCAAAGGTGAAATTTGTCCACCACAGCTTCATAGTAATGTCCCCTTTCTCACGGGCTAATCATAGAAGAAAATTGCTTCCATTTTTAGACTTCTCTCCCTGGTGAGTGACCAGCTGGGTGTGCAAACCTCTGCAGCCAACAATGACACAGGCTTGTATTTAAATGGCTAATGAAAGTGACCACAAAAGAGCAGGAGTATATAGGACGTGCTTACTGGTCCTTTTTCAAGACACAGCTGTTCGTAGCTTTGTTGTAGTAATAGTAAAAGTGCTACTCGTTTGTCGAACACTATCAGTTCTTTTTTCTCCAGTGCAGATTTGGAGTTGTTCTTCCCTCACTGTTTCAACTTTCAACCTTTTGAGATTTGTTTTAATGGCCTCTCATTTCAAGCATCCTTCATTTTCCAAGAACCATCTGCTCGTTTTGAATCCTACCTTTTTCTTTTTTCAAGTTTTGGAGTTGTGACATGACTCAGCATAGCATCTAAACAACTGAGGCATCATTTCCTGCAGTCTCATCTGGTTGACTGGTTTATATTAGCCTCACTGACTTCCCGGGGCTCTGAGCAGCTGTTCAGGTGCACAACAAACTGCACTTATCATTGCAGTGTTTATTGTGCCTCCAAAACACTACTCTTTTATTCCCAGAGGTTTGGGACAGTCTTCTGCATTTACTCTTGGGTGCTTAGTGCGATTGTGACAACACTGTGACGCTAAGTGAAATGAACTTGTTTTCCTCTTAACCAAAGCAAACGTTAAGCCAGCAGACCGCGTGGGATGCAGAAACAGGGAAACACAGCTCTGCCGCGTCTTAGAACAATAGCTTTTAGTGGAAAGGTCTGTGCCCCAGGCGAAGCCCATTGATTTTTACCACTGTTAAGAGAAATAGGCAGGGAACAAGCCAGTGTAATTGTTACACTCAAAAAGCGGCATTATAAGAAAGCCAGGGGTTTTGTGTTCAGCATCATGACTAACATTCAATTTTGTGTGTTTTGAATAAAATTTTTTGCACAGAGTGGATATTAATATTTGTAATGGTGCATAAATGAGACATTATGAACACAATACTGGTTATTTTTTTCATAGTTTCCTCATAGTGGACCTCTGAAATACACCAAACCCGCTAGAAGACCTTCCAGAGAAACTACTTTGAGAGAATGGCCCATGTCATCACCAACCAAACCAACAGAGCGAAGTTGTCTCCTCCTGGATGCTGGTTGTGATGTCCGGGCCGCCGGACACAGGGGAGTAATTTGTCCTGAGGGCTGTTTCTCACCTCAAACTGCCCTGACACACAATCTGCTGACCCTATCTGACAATTCTCCCTGCTAAGCAGCACTGAGACCTTTTGAGGTGACAGAAAAGCGCAGTGTAAATGGGATCAATAAAGGATCTATCCATCTATCCATCTATCCATCTATCCGTCTGTCTGTCTGTCGTTTCTGCCCCTTTCTTTGTCATTGCAACACCTTGACTCTTGGATAAGTCCACTCTTGTCTTTTAAACTCTCTTGTTTTACCCCCTGCGTGTAACATCTATTAAAGATGATTTTAGTCCGAGCACAGGGGCAGCTCTCTGTTCTCTGAACCTCTGTCAGAGCTAATAAAGACAGATGTGAGAGGCCCCGTGCTTGCTGTGATATCTGACCATCACGTCAGGACGCAGGCCAATTCACACCCCTCACACTGATAACTTTACACTCTGCTTTAACTACTGAACCAACTAATTTCTTTAGTATAAGTCAGAAAATATATGAAGGGGACAAAGCGTTTGTCAAAAAGATTGATAACCAGATACTAATTGATCCCAAAACAAGTATCAAAACTGGATACTTATTTGCGCGTTGTGTAGATAACAAAATCACGTATTGGACCAAACTGGACCTTTCCTGAAAAATCACATTTACAATACAAATTGAAGCAGACCTGGTTCAATTGGGGACCAAAGTTGCTCTCTGAGCTAGTCCGGTTCGCGTTCACAATACACTTTTATCAGTCTAACCAAATGTAGAAATAGTGCAGAAATACACATCTCCCCTGTGTACAATATTAGCCAAAGGAATGACAAGGAAAGAGACCAGGAGCTCTGCCTTATCCGCATCACACAAACAAACTTGAAGCATTGTTTGGATTCATTCTTTGGCTTTGGGGGATTTAGCCCACATTCTGCGCCACATGAGCGCAACCTGCGCCACATGTTTGTGATATTGTTAGATATTGATCTAAAATGCTGCTAAAATTTTGTTAAAAAGTGTGCATCCAAAATAGAAAATTTGTCTAAATAAAGGTATTCATTTAAACTGTGTCTTGTAATTTGTAACTGTAAATAAAATAAGCAATTGTAATGTGATAAAGAAAAATACAAACATTGTGGAGTGGTGGTAGAGGTGTCCACCACAGTAAAGCTCCTGTTGCTAAGGCATTGACCCTTGCAGAGTACTGTTCACCTCATTGTCCACTGCTTGATCATAAGGTATTCTCTTTCATCTACAGGGGTAACTACCATAATACTGAATACTGTCTGCCTTCTGCATGATTGCTAAGCCTGCCAGCACACCTCCTTGTATGTGAAGTGACTTGCACATTAATTGAATCCCTACTAAAACGGAGTGATAGGTAAAGGTCAAGTACAGTGGAGCTAACAGCTAAAATGCAGTCCTCATTCATCCATAGCATGATTGAATTTGCCACATGTGCATAGGATTGATTAACGCTTCTCTTCACAATGACAGCCACCCTTGAAGCTCTGCGTTAAATAATGACAGCAGAAACCAGGAGCAGTCTAAATGCTGTCTCCATACTCTCTGCATTTGAATTTGCGGTCTTCATTGTGGTGATTGATGCCATTATGGTTTTACCACTAGAGTCTCTCTGCCTGACCATCTCTTACCTCATGCATTAGGATGATGAATGAACTCTACCTCAGGAGGAGCAGTGCAGGTGATTTTGACTTGACTGAATAGGGAAAAGTGGACGAAGTAGTAGTTAATGCAGAGATCATTTTTCATACGTATATAATTTGTCATCCTGTAAACATCGCCTATAGCCCATAAATCAGCCGGAGATTTGCTATAATATATCTCGGATTAGAGGACATAAACTTTGGAATTGTTTGGAATTTTAATATTATTTGACTACTGAAGTTGAATGTAATATGACCACAAGAATTCCAGGAAGATTGGCTCCTATCCATGGGTTTCAGTCATTATTTGTTGTCACTACCATTTTGAAGACGTGACTGCACGCTGTTTCCTATCTCCCCTGTTAGATAGTAATGGAAAGCGGTGAATAAAATTGAAAAGGAAAAGTGTTGATACTTCAAGAAGACAGAAGTTATGGATCTTTATCCACAGCAGCAAGTCACTCTCTGTCAACACTTTAAAGTAGTGACAACTTGCCACAACAAACGTTTAAAGATCCAAACATATCCACATCCACAAGCCCTCAAAGCTTTCAAGAGTACGGACTTTGTGTGCTGAAGAGTGACTGTCTGATCCTAAAATATAACACCCGGACAGTTGAAAATTAGGCTTGCTAAAACTGTCTGCAAGTAGGCTAACGTGTATTAGCATAGCCACGGAATAATGTATAAACTAGCTTTAGCCCGCTGCTAACTACCTGAAACAAACAGCTCAGCCTCATTCTGGAGTGATTTCTGTAAGTCCACTGGTCCCTCTTGACCACAGTAATACATTTCTGGTGTCTGGGCCTTTGGGAATTTTACAGGAGAGGAATCCTTTGTTTTGACGGCCCACAGTAGAAATGCGGCTTCCGTCCTCAAACTGGCTGTAGCGGTTAGTGTGACATCACTTTGGACCCATGAATTGTCTTTGTGGCCGGACCTCAGGTTATGCACTGACAACGTTGCGACTGAGTGGTAGAATTATGGGCAATAAAACTGATCAGAAATGTTTCTTTCTGTCCATTTGAGCTTTTGTTTTGCTAAAATTAACTTTGTACAGCAAAATGGAAACTGAAAGTGTCTCCGTTGTTTTCCTTATTGTGCAGAGCTTAGCTTGCTTGCTAATTGCTAATGGCAGTTGGAGATTTACAACACTTCAATTATCCCACAAATTATTTTCCCCAACACACAGACTCAGAAACATCTTATTTAAGGAGAGAAAGGTCATCAGTTCAACTGTGAGCATTCCAAAAGTCTGCATCAGCGATAAACGTGAGCATAGCTGCAGTGTTCATGTTATGTATCTGGATTTCTACAACTGTTTACTTAATTTTTATCAAACTGTAGCAGCAGCTCTTTTACATTTTAGTTGTGTTTTGAGCTCCCATAATTGATTTTTTCTTCCAGTCATTGCTAAAATTCAAAATACTGTAATGACATCTGCATAACTTCAATTGGAAAATGTTCCTGTCAAATGGATTTCTGTGCATTACTATTACAGTGTTTCATAGTAGAATGTTATGTAATTTCACAAGGTAAATATTGAGTGATGCACAGAGTAAAGCAGATTTTTGAATGAATGATTTTATCCACGTTTAATTTTGTAGTACTGGTTTAGTCCCAGTTTTTATGTTGTGAATGTGCAATTGTGAACGCACTCTAAATCTCAATTTCAAATCTAATAGAATGAATGACACTGTCCTAGAAGATTTAAGATATTAATACAACTGGCCTGGAGTAGTAAGATAAAATACTTACATAACAGTTTAAAAAATGCTTGGTATATTGTCCTGAACAAATCATTCATGTTTTACCACTGTGAATGGTCTGAAGTTCAAACTCCACCATTTCTCCCCTTGTTCTTTTTGTTACGGTGGCCTTGCTCCCCTGGCTCTCACACCTCCACGTCATCACTTTTTCCTTCCTTCTCTCACAACCTTGTGGAGCAGGAGAGCAGGCTGCAGCTCATCACAGAATATTACCTAACAGTCAGAGGACAACATTTATCAACGTCACCAGCCTTTTGCCAGCAGTGCATTTCTTCTGCTGTGGACCGTGAGTCTGTTTCAGTTGTAACAGCCGCTCCACTGTGGGGTGCACCGCGCTCGACCCTTGCAACCTCAGCAATGCACGCTCAATATCTCTCAAGGTTCTTCAGACTGCAGTTTGTGCTGATACACATTAACCTATAGAACTGTAATTTACTGGGGACATCTTTCTGGGCAACTTTCTATTAAGGGGAATTGCATTTTTTCCATTGCAAACAGTAGATTAACAGTCACAGGCAGGGCCAAAAGTCAAAAAGTGTGTCTGTATAGGAATACATTAAAGCTGTTGCCTTGGCCATAAAGCAACACTCTGCTTTCTAAAGTAAATGCTAAGTTTGTTAATGAAGTACTAATGATAAACTTTATGGTCGTTTGACTTCCATTCTAAACTAATGTTATGCATGTTATATTGGCATTTGTTTTTACATCTGACAACTCAAAAGTGCTAAGTGCTTGAGGAAAACACACCCTAAGGTAAATTCAAGGTCAATTAACTCATGAGATATATTGAAATGAGCAGGCAAATATAAATTATTACCATGGTCACAAAGCATGAGCAGGGGGTCCTGAGATGATTTCAAGATGTAACTTTAAAAATGTTGACACTGCAATAAATCTATTTTTAACTGAAAACAGTGTGTTTTTACTGAAAACAGTGTGTTTTACCTGTATTTGAGCAGCAATAACTTAACTGTGACCAATCACACCTATTAAGGTTGAGGTACACTTTATTGTCACCGTAGGGAAATTTGCTCTCTGCATTTGAAGCATCCTTTAATGCTGCTGAGGAAACCTTTCACAAGCAGGTATTCTATGGATGTGCTTGGCCCTCATAGCACTCACTTTACCAATGAATCTCCCCTAAATCCTACGCTTAACCATTTTCCTGATAAACATTGATAATACCAGTATTTTAGTTCAACCAGTCACATGTTCTGTCATGGCTTATTGGTTTTTCAGCGTCTTCTCATAGGGCTGCAGTCATCTAAAAACACCCCCCTGGGATTTGACAATAATCCCTCTATCAGAAGAAGTCACAGAAGACCTGCAGCCAACGCACCAACACAGGCTAAATCACATTAGCCTGCAGAGAGCCTTTTCATTTAAGAAGTGCAAACGTGTACGCCTTCGAAAGGCTGGCATGCACTCAGCCATCTGACTTATTGTTTCTGTAATTTTACTACTAAGCCTTGTCCTTGGCATTGTGGAGAGCTGGAGGTGTAAATTTGAATGTGCGTTTCAAGAAAGAGCAATAGTGTTGGGTTGGAAATTCAGGGAGATAAAAGGGTGACTAAGAGGATCCTACAGGCTATGCAAATGTATACTATGCAGTGTTGCTATGGGAGGTTAATGAAAGATGCATGTGACTGTCGACATAATCATTAACGTCTAAGTTCTTTCTGTGACCCCATTTTGATTTGGAGATATACTGTACTTAGACTGCATGAAAATGGATAGCTTTTGAAAGTCCCACATTATTGACAACAAAATAAAACATTTTCCCTGGTGAAAATATGAGTCAAAATACAAGAGTTTATAATTTAAAGGTTGGCACAAGCTTCCTGTTTATAGACAACATTTTGAAGACTTTTCACCATTCAAAAGATTCCAGAAACGTATTACCCTTTGGATAGGAGGACTGGTCAGAAACGGTTAAATTGAATGCACATTTTTATTAGAAGCTTAATGATACAAAACAATAGGTCTAAGTAAAAGGATTGAAACTATAAATAACATTCTACCCAGATTTCTTTTTCTATTCCATACTCTCCCAATTTCATCCCCAAACGGCTAAATGAGGAGTGGGATACAACAAGTTTATAATTTGTGGGCAGTAAAAAAAAACATTGTTTGTCTTGTCTTAAAAATTACTTTATTTCAGCTCAAAAAGAGCTTTACTGTACTGGTGTGACCCAGAATATGAAGCTCAATGGAAAAAATATTGAGTAGCCCTACTGGGAGTTCGGTCATATGGGAGGGAGAATCCCTGGGTAAAATCTCTTAATCTGGCTAAACAAAACACACAAACTAAACAAAGATATTAAAATCTTAAAATGGTTGGCTTATGATCAAGGTTTTGCACCAAACAACACCGACCAAAGACTTATATATGTTTACACATAATTTTCACAAGATTAAATTTATAGATACTTACAAATAAAGAGTTATTACAACCATGAGATTAAACAAAGCAGCACTAGTTCTCTGATTGAAATTAAAGAGTTAAAGAACTCACCAGGGGAATCGTTTAAATGCATTACTGCTCTTAACAGCAATTCTACTTCAATGATAAATAGGAAGGAACTTGTATAACTGATTGCGACGGCTATGGTGTGTGTTTAAATGTTGTTTCCCTTCCCAACATGGCTGCTATAGGGAGCGTGACTGTGATTGGAGGCCCCTCAGCATCTCGGTTCCTGGTTGGCTGCTGCTGTCCCTAATTAGCTGGGGCCTCTCCACACATGGGCAATCAGCAGCCACACATATTTAAGGACACCTGTTGCACCTGTTCAGGGCTGCTGGCCTTTGTGGCCAGTATGCCATTCGCGTGTCTCTAGTTTATATGGGCTGTGGGCTGTATGGGCTGTATGGGCTTCTGTGTCTCAAAAGTTCAGCTGCTGCCACAGTGTTGTTTAATTTGTTGATGTGTCTCCTTTAAATTGTCACTTCGATTCTGTTTATGGGCATTTGTTTGGTAGGCCTGGTTGTGTACACTTAACTTATTATTTGTTTTCTAAGTCATGTATGTATTTATTCTGTTAATGTAACCTTGCATTCCTGTTTATTAAACATTCCAACTTTATTTAAAAAAAAAAATTCGACATTGGTTTTGTTACTCCCCTTACCCTCGCAGAGCGGGATTGTAATACTGATGAAGAATGTAGAAAAGATTCAGTTGTAGTCATCTGGACTCTGTTTTAGAAAAAAACAAAAACGTTTCAACTCTCATCCAAGAGTCATTCTCAATGGATTTGAGAATGACTCTTGGATGAGAGTTGAAACGTTTTGTTTTTCTAAAACAGAGTCATTCTCAATGGATTGAGAATGACTCTTGGATGAGAGTTGAAACGTTTTGTTTTTTCTAAAACAGAGTCCAGATGACTACAACTGAATCTTTTTCTACAATGGAACACTCCTGGACGAATGAGGGATTACACCGACTGATGAATGGGAACATAAATGCTCATTTTATAACACCATGTCAAAGTGCTCATTACCTATCAGGGAAATGCTAGCTGCTGGAGAAACTGGCTGCTTAGTGGCCCATCATTATCATGTGTGTGACTGAAATGAACACTGCAGACTGTTTTTGACATTGCCATCTCACTTTATTTGACTTAACAACGATGTATTTTGGCCACCAAACCCCATGACATGAACATCTTTAATGGATAACTTTGGAGCATACTTTGGGGAAGGCTATCACAAAGAAATGGATGACACAAAGCGAACCAATTTTAGAACACATAAAAACAAAAAACAGGGAAGGGAAAACAAGACCAGAGAGAGATCAAATATAAATAAAGAAAGTAGACATAAAAAGAGAAAGAAGAAAAAATTATGGCATAGGAAACCCAAAGAAAAAGTCCCATTTTGTCCAAAGTCTGTCAAATTTATGCATTTTCACGTCAAGTCCGGATGTAATTTTTCCATATTACGACCATTGTTTTGTAAGAGTCTTTTTCGCTGCAGCCAGGAGGATGCTCCAGAGATAGCTGCCAATTGCGGCCATGGCAGGAGTCCTGAGGCCCAAATACATAGTTCTGAAATCCATTTGGATGTTGGTGTCATACATTGTCTGTAAGGCTTTATTGATCTCAGTCCAATACTTGTGAACAACAGGACAGTCCCAAAACACATGATAGTGATTTGCCTCCTGGCTGCCACATCCTTTCCAACATTCTGCATTTCCCTGTGAGTAATGGGCACTTTGACATGGGGTTGTAAAGAAGTGAGACACATTTTTCCAACTGAATTCCCTCCAAACATGTGATTTTGTGGTTTTCGGCTGAGATGTACGTATACCTTCCCACTCTTCATCATCCAGGACAAAGTGACCCTCTCTTTTCCATTTACACTTAATGTAATCCGTAGAGTGAGTGCCCACATTGTTAATACATTTGTATAATTTAGATATGAATCCCCTTGAAAGTTCAGCGTTATATGCTTTAATAAATATTTCAGTTATGGTCATCATTCGTTTTGATTTCTTGATTATAATAACTTATTTGTAAATACCTATAAAAGTCCTGTTTCTCTAAGCCAAGGCCAATGGATCTTTCAACTCATCAAAGCTCTTCAAATGATTCTCCTTTACGATCTGGTAAAATACCTTTTATACCTTTTATAGTCTGTGCTGTTAGCTGTGAAATTTGGATCATTAAGCCAACCAATTTAAGATTTTAAACATCTTTGTTTGGTTTGTAAGTTTTGATCACGGTCCGATGTTGCAAGAAGAGACATCACCCAGGGATTCTCCACCTCCCCAAATGACTTCAACCGCTTGTCATTCCGCCCAGCAAGGCCTGCACAGGAACTATACACACACACTCACTCACTCGCACAGTGGACGCGCACACACGCTTGCACACTACACACACACACACACACACACACACACACACACACACACACACACACACACACACACACACGTGCACACATGCACACACATTCAAAGCTAATTTATGTGTCAATGAACTGATGTTGTCTGGCAGTTTGAGTGAGCCTCATCTCCAGATCACCTGTCCAGCCGAAATACACCATCACCTAAGTACATGCCCTGTCAAGGCCACCGATTATCCCACATTTGTCTCTGGTAATACTATACAACAAACCTCTGCACATTTACGGAGTTGAATACATTTTTATGGCTAAGACCTTGATATCGTGCTTTCAGTACCTCACAATGAACTCCTACCATTTAGACCTGACAAAAAGAGACCACTGTGCATCGTCTGCATCTAATAATATTATTTTACTTTAGTATTTCATTTCTTGTCAACCAAGTGTTTTGAGATGGACATAGATGAGTTAATTTAAAGCAGATTTCAAAATCAGGTACTGCAGCTTTTAATTCGATTACGTTTTGGATTGGATGCCCTTCCTGGTGCCAGGTTGGTGGTAGATTGTATGTGCCCAAGTCTGAATGGAATTTTTTCCATTTGTCTAATATTGGTCTTGAATGGTGGGGTTTGTTTAATCTATTTCTTTGTAATTACCTATTTTCCTGTTGCCAAAATCATGAGGCTGATTGTAATAAAAAAAGGAAAAGTTTTGAATCTTAAAATACAGAGAACGCGACGTATCCCCTGGACAGTGACCACTGTCCACTGACGTCTTCTTCTACATTGTGTCAAATGCTTGCGCTTCCTGCAAGAGTGCCCCCCGGTGGCCATTAGCCAGTAAAAAATCTATAAATTAGACACACCGTAGTATGCAGGGTTCAAAGCATGGGAAAAAAGTAAAAATCCGAAAAGTACGGTATATGTTTTGATTAGCTCCCTCCAGGTTGTAAGCACAGATTTTACCCAGGAATTTTCTATTCCTTTTACTCAATTACTCAAACATTTGTTATCTGCCAGTAAGGCCTGTACAGGAATCCCCATCATAACATTACTCTCAATATTTTATTCTGGATTACACCAGTACAGCAACGCTCTGATATGATCTGAAATAAAGGGATTTTTCAGACAAGGTAAACCCCAACCTCCATTTTTCTGTAAGAGGACTCTGGAATAGATATAGAGAAATCTGGGAAAAACATCAATTCTTATAGGCTTAAGTATGGGATAAGAGCAAATTTTTCAAGGTCTTTCTTTATAGCGGAGAAAAGAGGGTTACAGTTTTTCTCTAGGATTGTTGACAAATCTTTATGGAGGACTACAACTAAATATCTAAGAGATGCTGTTTGCCATTTAAATGGACAGGTCTGTCTAAAGGTCAAAGGGGTCACCAGAAAGAGAGAATTTCAGATTTTCGTACATTTAATTTGTATAATTAGACCAGTATTCTGAAGAAAATGCATCATATTAGGTATGGACATTTCTGGTTTGGTCAAATATAATGGCACATCTGTGTAGCAGGCAATTTTAGGTTCCGTCCTGTCAATTATAACACCATAAATTGTTTTTGATTGTCTAATATATTGGGCCAATGGTTCCAAATACAAAGCAAACAAGAGAAGGGACCAGCCACAGCCCTGTCAGGTGACCATTGATTTTAATACTTGATGTTGGACCATTTTAAAGAGCCCCAATATGTTTTTATGATTTGGTTGTCCATTTAAAATTTGTTCTGCACTTTAAATAAAACTAGCTAACAGAATCAAAAGCTTTCTCAGCATCCAAACTAATTATTACAGCTTAATTTAGCTGTTTGTATATGATTAATTATGTGTAAGGATCTTCTTATGGCAAGGCAAGTACAATTCTTACACAAGGCAATTCATAGTGCTTTACACAACAGGAAAAATGCATTAAAATCACATAAACATGACAGAAATCCCAAAACAGTTTAAGACATAAAAGAAAAGAGTGCTAATAGGAATCCTTTCAGTCATATGCACAGCTAAACAAAACTGTTTATATCTTAGATTTGAACATTGTCAGAGTAGAGGCCTGTCTCACATCTTCAGGAAGACTTTGAGACAGTGCAACATATGTTTAGCGGCATAAAACTGAAACGCAGATTCCCCATGTTTAGTCCTGACTCTGGGCACCAGCAGGAGGCCGGTCCCTGCGGTTCTCAGAGTCGGAGATGGTTCATATGGCACTAACATGCCTGAGATGTACTTTGGTGCTAGGCCATGGAGAGACTTGTGCACAAGCAGCGCTGCTTTAAACTCTATTTCAAGCCAGTGCAGAGACCTGAGCACAGGACAAATGTGATTGTACTTTCTGGTTCTAGTCAGGGCCCGAGCAGCAGCGTATGTTATCTTGTGTTTATTGCTTGTTAATAAATCCTGTCTGATTATTGTGAATTAGATTTGAGCATTTGTTCAATTGTTTGGGACATAACTGAAGTACAGTTGAGTTGATCTTTCCCTTCTTTCGTATTAGAGATACGATGGCTTCTTTCTAACCTTTACCTGGGAATTCGAGTGCCCAGGTAAAGGTTGTTAAAAGCAAAAGAGGAAGTGTTTCTTTTAAAACTTTATACCACTCCAATCCATCATTCCTCAGAGATTTATTGTGCTTAAATCTCCCTATTGCACACTGTTCTTTCATCTCCTATTTTAATTTTTTTTGTCTCTTCTGTCATAACGGCTAAATTGAGAGTGTCCAGAAAATAATTTATTTAACCTTCTTTATCTGAAAAAATGTTAGAGAAAAGTTTTTTGCAAAAAAATTCAAATTAAGATTAGATTTGGTCTTGTTTGGTTAAAATTGCATTACTCTGCTTGTCTCGTATTTCAAAAATTGCTCTTTCAGCTTGTTGTTTTCTAAGACCAGACTAATATTTTAGAAACATTGGTTCCACTCTCATAATCTTTGTTTGGTACTTAGCATATTTCGTTTTCCTTTTTTGCAGAGGCTATAATTATACCGATCAAAACTTCCAGAGTATGGGCGCAGAAGTCTCAATTTTTTTTTCTTATACAAAGGGTCATTAAGCAGGCTTTTTTTCATTTTTCCTTAATGTCTACCAAAATCAGAGTTGGGGGTACTCAAATTACTTTTTTAGAGTGACGTTACTTTTGTGCACCCATGTAATCTAGTACTCTAGTAATCTAGTTACTTTTTTCAAATCAGTAATGCATTCATTTTGGTTAGGTCTCCTCTCTGTGCCGGTCTCATCTCCTCACCACAATGCCAGAGCTCGGCATGTTGTGAGCTAGTGACTCCTGTCCTCACGCCAAAGAAAAATAAACTCTCAGATGCACGTCGGTGTAATCCCTCATTCGTCCAGGAGTGTTCCATTGTAGAAAAAGATTCAGTTGTAGTCATCTGGACTCTGTTTTAGAAAAAACAAAACGTTTCAACTCTCATCCAAGAAAGGAGTCATTCTCAATCAGAGAAACAAGTACGAGAACTCTTGTTTATATCCTACTCAGTGAGAGCCCTGCCCCACAGGGACCTCCTGCTAATGGCCCATTGAAACTGGGATGGGCCTATTGTTCTATTGTTCCCTGCCCACCTTGAGTGCCCCATTTAGCATCCGAATGCCCAGGGCGTCTCCAGGGTTTCAGAAGACCATTATAACAAACGGGAAGGTTGAATCTTAAACCTCCATTCCGATTTAAAGAAGGATTCTCTTTTTTAACAAAGATTGGCCTTAACCTCTTTCAAACCATCTTTTGTCTCCACCTCACTGTCTTCAATAGAGTGGTTTGTGGCTTTGAGATGAAGATGCACAGCGCTCTGGGTCCTGAACTTGCGTGTCTTCTGTGCTGATAAAGCCTCTTGTGAAGTGGCTGTTTTGTCTCCCCTATGTAACGCTCTTTACAACTTTCTTCGCTGCATTGGATAGAATACACTACATTGCTCTGTTTCTGTGTGGGCATCTTGTCCTTAGGGTGAACCAGTTTTTGTCTTAACGTGTTGCCTGGTTTGAAATAAACAGGGACTTCGTGTTGTCTAAAAATTCGTTGCAGTTTTTCTGACAGTCCTGAGACATAAGGGATAGAGAAACCCTTCTTCTTGGTTCTGTTTCCCTTTTGTCCCTTTTGTCCTGCTTATTGGTTCTCTTTCACTTTGTTCAGCGCCCAAGTCGGGTATCCACAGGCTGAGAGAGCATTCCGGACCTGTGTTTCCTCTTTCCTCTTGCCCTCTGAGCTGGTGGGCACCGCTTGTGCTCTGTGTTGTAGTGTTCTGATCACTCCCAGCTTATGCTGTAGTGGGTGGTTAGAGCCAAAGGGCAGGTACTGGTCAGTGTGTGTGGGTTTCCTATATACTTCTATCTGGAGCTTCCCGTCTTTCTCCTCTGATAGTGGAACAATCAAGAAAGCCAAGTGGTTCTCCTTTGCATCTTCTCTTGTAAACCTGATATGCGGCGCCACTGCATTGATGTGCTCTGAGAAGGCTTCCAGCTCTTGTTTCTTAATTGTCAAAAAATTGTTTTCAAAACGTGCATCAGATGCACGTTTTGAAAAACTCCTTCTCCTTCATTATAATCACTATTTTGTAGCAATGTGGTGAGTTTGATTTTAATAAATTACAGGCCAAAAAACAAGCGCATTCTGTTGTGCGTCGGTGCTCTTGCTAATCCACTAACTTTGTTTTAGCAATGTTTTTCATTGCTTGAGGACAGGCCTATACATTGTATTCTATATTGTATGACATTGTATTGTGGTAATCAGTCAACATAAAAGATAAATAAAGCTCAGTCAAATGCATTTACTTTGCTTGTTTATTTTTTTAATACATTTTTTGGGAATTTGTTATTTATTTTACTGATTAGGTTACTAAGTTCAGAAACGCAAAGCGATTGTCGGCAAACAATATAGGTTTCACAATAATGTTGATTGTTGGATTTAGAAAAGAGGTATCCGGATCTAGATCACACTACAATAAGTAGTAGAAGCAGCAGTTCTCTGACAACAACCCTGCATCCGTGTGTAGAGGGCTCCGGCTTCTCACCAATCATAAGTCTGAGCCCCCCATGCGGCAAATGACCCAAAACTGGCTGAGCAACTTCTACTCCAGGTTTGACATGACCACTTCCTTCCCCACGGTGGCCACCTCTGCCAACCCAACCCCTGTCCCCCCCACCTACCCCACCACTCTCTCAGAAACAAGATGTAAACAGACTATTTCGGAAATCCAACCCCCAAAAAGCTGCTGGACTAGACGGTGTTTCTCCCGCCACCTTAAGACACTGTGCAGGTCGTCCTCTTCATAAACAATTTTTAACACCTCCCTGGAGTCATGCCACATCCCAGCCTGCTTCAAGTGGCGCTGACGTCTGTAGTCATGAAGTCATTTGAACGCCTGGTCTTGCCCCACCTCAAGTCCTTCATCTCCTTCCTGCTGGACCCCCTGCAGTTCGCCTACAGAGCCAACAGGTCTAGATGACGCCATCAACCTGGCACTCCACATCATCTTGCAGCATCTGGACTCCCCGGGAACCTATGCCAGGATCCTGTTTGTGGACTTCAGCTCTGCATTCAACACCATCCTCCCTGCTCTGCTCTAGGACAAGCTCTCCCAGCTCAACATGGCTGACTCCACCTGCAGGTGGATCACTGACTTCCTGACGGATCAGAGGCAGTGCGTGCGGCTGGGGAAGAATGTCTCAGACACTCGGACTATCAGCACAGGCTCTCCACAGGGCTGTCCATCCTCACCTCCTCCATCACCGTTTGATACTCTGGAGCCACAGCCAGGGACAAACAGAGACTACAGCGCATTGTGCATTCTGCTGAGAAGGTGATCAGCTGCAGACTTCCATCTCTGCAGGACCTGTACGTCTCCAGGACTCTGGGACAAGCAGGCTGGATAACAGCTCACCCTTCTCACCCTTGACATGGACTATTTGAGCCACTCCCCTCAGTCAGCAGGCTACGGTCCATCCGGACCAGAACCTCCCGCCACAAGAATAGTTTCTTTCCCTCTGCCGTTGGACTCATGAACACTTCTTAAACACCTGCCACTTTAACTGCAATTTAATCAATCACTCACTGCACTACATCTGTAAATTTACCGTATTTTGCGGACTATTAGCCGCTACTTTTGTCAGATGTTTGAGCCATGCGGCTTTATTTAGAGGCTGCGGCTTTTCTGTGTTTTTTTTTTTTTTCTTTCACCGCTAGGGGCGAACTAACCGGAATTAGAATCAAAACTACAGAAAAGTTAAGCAAAGAAGCAGATGTTGCTTTTTTATTCAGCTTCGCAAATTAGAACACGGACGACAAATTACCAACTATAAATTATTTTCAAATTCTTGCCCCATCATTATGGAACCCAAACGAAGAAGTTCGTATGAAGCAAGTTTTAAGCTGAAGGCCATCGATCTTGCTAGGAAACCGCGCGGCTGCACGCAAGCTTAACATCAATGAATGTACGGTGAGACGCTGGAGGGGGACAGCGGGACGAGCTCATGCGATGCCAAAAGTCAAGGAAAGAGTTCTGCGGCCTATACAAAAGGTGCTCCCTATGTATTGTTTTATTATCGTTTTTTTTAAAATAGAGCAAATGCGGCTTATATAGGGGAGCGGCTAAAAGTCCGGAAAATACGGTAACTGTAAATTCTTGTGTACATAGTAAGCCTATCTTTATTTTTATTTTATACTATAGTAATTTTAAATTGTTTCCTAATGCATGCCCTTTTGATTTCATATGTTGTTTTTATTATTGCTCAGTGTTTTATGTTGCACCTAAATGCCGAAATAAGTTCCTATGTTTGTGAATTTTGTTCATTGACAATGGCCATAATGCTTTAGTTTCCCAGGGCAGTAATTAGGTAAGCTAACGAGTTACTTTCTAAGTTGTGCTACCCAACACAGACCATAATGTAGATTGGAGTGTCAAGTCAACAAATCAAATGTATCATGCATTTTTTTATATCTTTGGAACATACTTCTGGCAGCTCGTAAGAAGGCCATCACAAAAAATGGATGACGCAAATAATGCCGACGATTATGGATTGGACCGACATCATAATCTACATACGGAACAGGGAGAAAAATACTTTTGGACTCAATCTGAAAACTGGCAAATCTGACAGACAATGGACTAAATGGAAATTCTATTTTGGACTTAATATGCTTTAACCTTCTTTTCTTTGGATGCCACCCCTTCCTTAGCTTATAATTAATGTTTTACATTATTTTGTTTCTCTCTGCACTACCCGGTCTTGTTTTTGTTGTTTTATGTTTAGTAAACACACCATATTAATTGCATTTGATTTGCATACGTTCCTAGGCCCTATTTACTAGTATGGAGTCTTAAGTGTTCGATAGCAGAGCATAGCTGTGTCGCTGGGGAGCTGCGATGGTTGTCGTTTTCACAATGGCCCTGTCCCCAGAGGAGCTCATTCAGCGCATCTCTGCATAATTACCCCTCAGTGATTACACCGATCAATGCAGTATCATCAGAACCGAGAGCACTTCCCCAAGCCCTGGATAATCACTGTATACAAAGCTGTCTGTTGTCTGCCGCACTGAGCATTTCCTGAACCGCATCTCATTACAAAAGCAGGAGGAAAGAGGAGGAAGTGTTATAGCCCCGTACAGCGCCCTCGAGACAGGTGTCAGGAAGGAAGCACCCCAGTCATTGCCGCAGATTGAATGTGAGAAAAACAAGTCTGGTTTCCTTTGGGTGATTTCTCCAGAGGTGACAGACGCAAGCACAACTGAGAATAGCGTAATGTTTATGACAACATTTAAGAACATGTCTAAAAATTTTCTTAGACGTATGGTGACTTTACTGTGGTTTTCTCGAATGGAACAATGCCAATATGCAATAAACCATTATTTGAATAAAAGGTACGGGTACACGCTTTGCAGGCAGGCCACATTCTTCCATTCCCTGCATTGCAGACATAATACTTCTCCGTTTGTTGACTGCAGAACATAGGTCATGACATCCAAGAATGTGTTATGTGTTGACTTTCAGCCAGTGTTGCAGGACTATTTGAACCACATATGTTCTTAGTGCCTGTTATTGATTTAGGCAGCAGCTATAAGACATGTAACATTGTATTTCACATTTTTAATCAAATGTCAGGGAACAACGGAGAAAAGGGTGACTGTAAAGGTGACTATATCACATAAAGGCTTTGTTGACACAATCAGCAGGATAGTAAACATAGGACAGACGGCAGGTTTTGTGTGGGGTTAATATTTGGATAACTGTTGGGAATCAAATCTGAAGGTTGGGTTGGGTTACTTTTTTGAGATGATCCAAAGAAATTTCAGAAAAAAAGTGTTCATCCGCAAAAGTATGGATTATTTGTAGTATGTTAAAGTTGATACAAAGAAAAAGGCTTGATATCTATTTCGATACTATGATGACTAGAAAACATCAGTACACAATAATATTTTGTGTAATGTTAAGTTATCTTATATTTTCTGATATAGATCCAGACCTATTAAAACTATTCTGAGGGTACAACTTTGTTAGTTATGTATTATTGCCAGTCTAAATATCTGTTAGTTTTCTAGTTTTTAATATTAGTTTTATCATGAGTATCTGGGTATGGATTTTCTTCTTTTTTTTTATAACCCTAAACCAGACAAGCATGTTCCTCACAACTTCTCCATAGTGAAGGCACATTCTTTGGTGCCCATAAAAAGGTTCAAATTGTTATAATGCATTTCCAGATAATTAACAAATGTAAACTCACTCTATTATCTTTTTAACAGTACATTAAGCACATAATGTTTATACTCTGAGAGCATAATGTTTGAATTAAAATGTGCTCTTTTAGCCTGTTACTAATGAAACTGATTGCGATTCTTCTGGTCTGCACGTTTACGTAAAGCCCTTCTGTGGCCCTCTCTTGGCATGCAGAGTCTGCCTGCTCTGGCCTGGTTCAGAGCGGTTGTCACCTGTCACACTCTGCCTGTGTCCAAGCTAATGATCCTGTGAGGCTGTCTGTGCTGCTAATGCTGCCTTCAGGTGGTATGATATCAAATCTTTCAAACGACATTGTGACTTGGCTTCAGTACAACTCTCATAACAATCATTTAGTCTGGAATCGAATTTAAAGGTCATTTTTCCCCTTTGGATAAAATTATAGAAATTAAGAGGTGATTATTTAAGAATTAGAAGCTCACTGTTGGCGCTTTCTCAACACTTGTTTAGCAAACTTTTTTATTCAGATTTTTTTAATATTTAAAGAACAAAGAACAAAAATGTTTACAAATATGAAACAAACAAATGTCCCACCTTGCCCACACTCTATCATATTTGTCCATTTTCAAATTGAGTCCGAATGTGATTTTTTTCCATTTTTCGAATGTCCATCATCATGTCAGTCCGGTCCTTGATTGTCGGTGTGTTTTGTGTCATCCATTTTTTTGTGATTGCATTTTTCGCAAATGCCAGGAGAATGTTCCAGAGATAGCCGCCAATTGTGTTCATGGCAGGAGTCCTGAGGCCCAAATACATAGTTCTGAAGTCCATTGTGTCCATGGTGATGTCATAAATTGTCTGTAAGGCTTTATTGATCTCAGTCCAATACTTGTGAACAACAGGACACTCCCAAAACACGTGATAGTGATTTGCCTCCTGGCTGCCACAGCCTCTCCAACATTCTGCATTTCTCTGTGAGTAATGGGCACTTTGACATGGGGTTGTAAAGAAGCGAGACACATTTTTCCAACGGAATTCCCTCCAAACATATGATTTTGTCGTTTTCCACTAAGATGTACAAATACTTTCCCACTCTTCATCAGCCAGATCAAAGTGACCCCCTCTTTCCCATTTACCCTTCATGTAATCAGTAGAGTGAGTGCCCACATTGTTAATACATTTGTATAATTTAGATATTAATCCTTTTGAAAGTTCAGATTTATATGCTTTAATAAATATTTCAGTCAAAGGGCTATGATGGTCATCATTCTTTTTGATTTCTTGATTTTAATAACTCCTTATTTTTAGATACATAAAAAAAAAAAGTCCTGTTTCTCCAAGCTAAAGGATTCTCTCAACTCATCAAAGCTCTTCAAATGATTCTCCCTTACGATCTGGTAAAAGAACTTTATACCTTTTTGTTGTCCAGACTTCAAATCTTGAGTCTGCTCTGTTAGCTGTGAAATTTTGATTGTAAGGCAACCAATTTAAGATTTTAATATCTTTGTTTAGTTTGTATGTTTTGATCAGCTCCCTCCATGTTGCAAGAAGAGACTTCACCCAGGGGTTCTCCACCTCCCCCAAATTACTCAACCGTCTGCCATCCACCATCAAGGCCTGCACTGGAACCCATGGCACAACACCAATCTCAATATTCTTCCATTGTGCTTCAAACAAGGCAAACCCCAGCCTCCTTTTTATTTAGATAAGTATAAAGTTTATAATTATATAATCTGGGCAAAACATTCATTTTTATAGTTTGAAACCTTTGACTTAAAACTTAAGTATGGGATACGATTCCATTTTTCAAGATCTTTTTTATGGTCTTAAAAAGAGGGATATAATTTTTCTCCATAATTGTTGTTAGGTCTCTATGGAGTTTGAAGAGATTCAGTTTGCCATTTAAATGGGTAAGTATTTTCAAATGTCAGAGGGGGATGCCAGTAAGAGAGAATTTCAGTCTTTTGTACATTTAATTTGTATCCAATAAATGTATAATTATATAATCTAGGCAAAACAATCATTTTTGTGGTTTGAAACCTTTGACTTAAAACTTAAGTATGGGATAAGATTCAATTTTTCAAGATCATTTTTATGGTCTTAAAAAGAGGGATATAATTTTTCTCCATACTTGTTGTTAGGTCTCTATGGAGTTTGAAGAGATTTAGTTTGCCATTTAAATGGGTAAGTATTTTCAAATCTCAGAGGGGGATGCCAGTAAGAGAGAATTTCAGTCTTTTGTACATTTAATTTGTATCCAGACATTAGACCAACTTCTTGAAAAAAATGCATCCCATTGGGTATGGAAATTTCTGGTTTGGTTTTTCTGTTTTTTTCAAATACAAAGCAAAAATGGGGGGAGACCAGTCACAGCCCTGCCTGACCCCCCTTTCCAGAGTCAGTGGATCTGTCAGATGATTATTGATTTTAATTCTTGATGTTGGATGATCGTAAAGAGCCCCAATATTTTTTATAATTAGATCATCAATTTGAAATTTGTTTAGCACTTTAAATAAATATGGCCAGGGAACAGAATCAAAAACTGTTTCAGCATCCAGACATATTATTACTGCTTTGTTGCTTTTGTATGTGGCTCATTATGTGTAAGGATCGTCTTATGTTATCTTATGTTTGTCGTTTGGTAATAAATCCTGTCTGATCTTTGTGGATTAAGTTTGGGAGTATTTGTTCCATTCTTCTGGACATAATTGAGGTGTAAATACAATAGTCCATATTCACAATAGAAATGGGTCTGTATGAGGCACATTTCAGTCGGTCCTTCCCCTCTTTATGTATTAAGGATATGATGGCCTCTTTCCAACTCGGAGGGGTCTGAGTTTTTTTAAGTGCCCAGTTAAAAGTTGCCAAAAGGAAAGGAGTAAGTGTGTCTTTTAAAGCTTTATACCACTCTGAGGTGAACCCATCGCTCCCCGGAGATTTATTATTCTTTAATCTTTTGATTGCGGCTTGTATTTCCAAAACTGTTATTTCAGCTCCTAATTTTTTATTATGTTCTTCTGACATAACAGGCAAATTGAGGGTGTCTAGAAAGAAATTTATATAATCTTTGTTGTCTGAAATTTTTGAAAGAAGTTTTTTTTTATAAAAGGATTCAAATGCTGATTGAATTTGGTCTTGTTTAGTTAAGATTACATAATTTTTTGAATGTCCCGTATTTTTAAGCTTGTTCTTCAGCTTGTTGTTTTTTAAGTTTCCAAGATAGTAATTTAGACAATTTTGAGCCACTCTCATAATATGTTTTGTTTGGTGAAGAGCATTTTCTTAACTATTTCCTGTGAAGTCAGATCATTCATTTCTCCTCTTATCTTTTTATTTTCTTGTAGCATGGTTTTCCTCCAACAATTTTATTTTTTGTTGCATATCATTTAGCTCTTTCTCCTTTTGTTTCTTTTTTTCTGAGGCTATGGCTATAATTTGTCCTCTCAAGACTGCTTTGGAAGCATCCCAGGGGATGGCTGGCGAAATTTCCCCAGTATCATTTTCCTCCAGATAAGTCTTAATGTTGTTGGACAGTTTTTTTCTTAAACAAAGGGTCATTAAGCAAGCTGACATTGAACCTCCAAAGTGTGTTTTTTCATCTTTCTTCCAATTCCACAGAAATGTAGATAGGGGCATCACTTAGGTCTATTGTGCCTATATCTGCTTCAGAGATTTTAGATCTGTCTTTATTGAGAACAAAAAGTAGTCTATTCTGGAATAGAGTGTATGTGGATTTGAAAAATGTGTATAATGGCATGCCCTAAGGTTCATTTCCCTCCATATGTCAATCAATCCTATAGTCCTCAATAAGAGACAGAACAAGTCTTGTTAATTGTTCCTCCAGTGCCTTTTGAGTTCGACACTTCCAGTGTAGGCTGAATGCGAAGATTCCAATCGCCCCCACAAATTAGGGTTCCCTCAGAGTGGTCTACAATCAGGTCCATGACATCAGCATGGAAAGTGATATCACTCCCTGGTGGAGCATACACATTTAAAACAGTGAAAACCTTTCCATTGATATACCCTTTAACCAGTACATATCTGCCTTCTTTATCCTCACATTCAAAACTCTGTTCAAAAACTATTCGGTGCAATATTCTAACTCCCCTTCTACATTTGCCTTTGTATGATGAATAATAAGGATTTTTAATGACAGAATTTTGTTAGTTTTTTATATTCAGTGTCATTCAAGTGTGTCTCTTGTAAATATATAATGTCTGTTCTTTCTCTTCTCATTTTTGTTCAAATTTGTGTTCATTTTATTGGGTTCACTATGCCATTCACATTGAAGAATGCTACTTGTAACACTTTTGATGCCATTGGGTTGATTGTATTGATCCTACCGTTGATAACTTTTGAATATTTTTAATCGCTCTGGACAAAAACAACAAACATACACAAGAACCATAGGAACACAGAAGAGCTGAAAAGGTAAAAAAGAAAACAAAAGGGTTAATGCTCGAAACGGGCATCGAACCCAAAACCTGAACAAAAAAGATTGTAAAAGGGAAGGAAGTCCATTCCTAATGAAGGGCCCCCACAAAAAACTCCCCAGGCACTCCTGACACCAGTCCTCGGAAATAACTGGATATATAAGATTCCTGGCTCGCCACCTCCCCCTGCTGCACTCTGCATATATTTTCAATTTCCCACAAATCCTATCTCCCACATTTCTGCACATCAATGTGTAGATGTATTCAGTCACAGAGTTTATGTACAAAAGCAGACAGACAGCATGGGAAATAAAGTCTTATGTTTAAAACAAAAAAATCAGGTCATCAGTCTCTTCAAATTAACAGAAATGTTTCCGCACGTGATCACAACCTGAACTCACATACATCACGCTGGTGGCTCCATCCTCTGTACTGTTTCTCTGTGTTTTACATCTGCCTTAAGACTACCTCTGCTTCTCCTGGTGTTCTGAGCTTTTCACCTTCAAAAGTCACCAGAAGAGTCGTGGGGAAAGAGAATCCATGTCTCAGTTTTCCCTTTCTGAGCTTCTCACAAATGTAGTGGCACTTTTGCCGTTGATGGCGAACCTCGTATAGAATATTTGGAGCGAAGAAGACACTCTTGCCTCTGTACTGGAGGTCTCCTTTAACCCTTGCAGCCTTCAAGACGCGTTTCTTCACACGATCGTTAAGAAATCTCATTATCAGGCCTCGAGGTTTATCAGCTGCTGGTCTTGGTTTTCCCAGGCAATGTGCTCTTTCGATTGTTATCAGGGGACCTCAACTCCTGAGCAAACAAGGAGCTCAGGAATGATTTTCTCCAAGAAGCTTTCTGTGTCTTTTCCTTCCTCTCCTTCTTCTACGCCCACAAGCCTCAGATTAGGACGCCTCAGATTAGGAGGATTTTTCATTTTATGGTTGAA
The DNA here is from genome assembly GCA_015082035.1 of Chaenogobius annularis. Taxonomy (NCBI): domain Eukaryota; kingdom Metazoa; phylum Chordata; class Actinopteri; order Gobiiformes; family Gobiidae; genus Chaenogobius; species Chaenogobius annularis. The sequence goes on from BJKM01000680.1 coordinate 43,665, forward strand.
ACTCCAGCCTCGTCACCCTGGGCAGATCATTCGTATAGTCTGAAACATGCTGCTCGACTTCCTCCTTGCATGCTCCGGTTACTCCCTCTGCTTTGAGTTTAGCGGCCACTGCGTCAGAAAAGGGCAAAGCTATAGTAGCTAACAACTCGGCCGTATTCAGACCGCGGCGGCAAAGCGGCCAGTTTACATTCAAAGTCTATGTGGACGTGCGATCTTTCAGCATTTTTGCGGCGCGAATCCTGCGTTTTTGTGGCGCAAATCCTGCGCTTTGAGCGGCGGACGGGGCGCGACAGGGGCGATTGAGCGGCGGACACTCTGGATGCTCTGGGCTGCCGCAGAAAAGTTAGACAAAGTTTAACTTTTTTGCGGCAGACGCGGTGCAGCAACCAATCAGAGATTACACTCCAGTGACGAACCAACACACTACCCGGAAGACAGTGACGTACGTACTCACTACCCGAAAGAAGAACCAAAGAAAACCCCAGACCTATTAAAAAAATCAACCAGGAGCAAATAATAATAGTCACTAAACTCTGCTCACCTATGAAGTATCTGCGGGACCCAGACAAACCGAGCTGATCGCCTCCATTTTTGGACTTTGTAAGGTAAATACATCAAAGCCATTCTCATAACTTGAACTGCCGTGCGGCCGCGCGCGTCTGCTGCGGAGAGTTTATTTTTTGGCCGCGCGTTCGAGGCGACCAGGCGGCGCGGCCAGGTTGGCTGCCTTCAAAATGTGCAGGCGTTCAATTTGTGCAGCCAGCGCAAATTTGGCCGCCGCGGTGTGAACGGGCCATAAGAGACTCCATGGCATGCTGCACTTCGGACATCTTGAGCCACAACCGATGACCAAACATTCTCTCCGCTTCCGATGCAAAGACGTTGCGTGAGTCTCCATCTGGGCCGGCGGGACCAGAAGACGCGGGAAGGGAGCGCGGCGCTCAGGTTTGCTAGCCATGTTAGCCTCGCCAGCTTGTGATGCAGGCTGTTTTCCAATGGAGCCGTAGGCCATCAGCTTTGTTTTGGTCCGTGGCGCTTCCGGATTTGTGTCTACCTTGTTTATTTATCTCTCGTCCTTGTTCTTTGGGATTAGATGGGTCAAACGATGATTTTAAAACAACGTTTTGCAGCAGCGGTGGGAGGTGCGTCCACTCAGCAATGTTTTTATTGGATAAATTACTGTGGGAATGTGGCAGTTGACAAAATGCAAATGGTGATATCACCCAGTCGTCTTTGAATAATATTACAGTACTCGCAACCTCACGGCCCGCGACGTGATCCTGAAAGTAGAAACATTTTCTACTTATGTCGCTGTCGTCCACACTGCAGCCAATCGGAGAGAGTTTCATATTTTGTTTTTCACTAAAATACTGGACTGATGAAGCTGAGTCAATAAACTATTTTAGCAAACCCCTTGTGACAATTCATACATGCCACTTTTCATCCCTGAAATGCATTGAAATATTAAAAGCACTCTTAAAACCTCATAATTCCCTCGAATTTTACAGCCAATGAAATGTGTGGGAGATTCATGATCTGTCCTGGAGCAGAGCGCGACGTGTGAAGCTGTTGCTGGTCGCTGCAGGTCATCGCTGCCTGTGTGTTCGATTTTAAACCTGCTGCGATGAGTGTTGCTGGTCGCTGTCATTTGTCGCCTCCCGTGTGTCGAGCCCATTACTTGTCGAGACAAAAAAAAATGGCTCCATTCATTTTGAAAATGTTGGTTGAGGTCTAAACTACAGCGTTACAAGGTTTGTATAAAACCTTATAACGCTGTAGTTTAGACCTCAACTCCATGGTGACAATATGTTTTGTTACAGGATTTTTTTACCAAAATAACTGCAGCTTTTGCAATTGGCTAAATTCAACCATGCAAATTGTGGTTTGATTGGAATTCAGATTAACCTTGCTGCCCCAAACAGCTGCCTGTTATATTGCATATACCGTATTTTCCGGAACTTTAGCGCTCCCTATATAAGCCGCATTTGCTCTATTTTTAAAAAAACGATAATAAAACAATACATAGGCCGCACCTTTTGTATAGGCGCAGAACTCTTTCCTTGACTGGGCATGCATGAGCTCGTCCCGCTGTCCCCTCCAGCGTCTCACCGTGCATTCATTGATGTTAAGCTTGCGTGCAGCCGCGCGGCTCCTAGCAAGATCGATGGCCTTCAGCTTAAAACTTGCTTCATACGAACTTCTTCGTTTGGGTTCCATAATGATGCGGCAAGAATTTGAAAATAATTTATAGTTGGTAATTTGTCGTCCGTGTTCTATTTGCTAGCTGAATAAAAAAGCAACATCTGCTTCTTTGCTTAACTTTTCTGTAGTTTTGATTCCAATTCGCGGTTAGTTCGCCCCTAGCGGTGAAAGGAAAAAACCACAGAAAAGCCGCAGCCTCTAAATAAGCCGCATGGCTCAAAACATCTGACAAAAGTAGCGGCTTATAGCCCGCAAAATACGGTAAATGTGCGTGTGTGCGTGTGTGTGTGTCAACAATAAGTGATCATTTTGTATCTAATGAACATCAACGGCTGCGTTTGTGTTGGCTCTCAAGGACTGCACTCATCTTCAGTGATGGCCTACAACACCATGAATGAGAACTCTTAGAAACTGGGCGGAAACACTGACATAAGTAATTACTAGGTTTCACATTGGAGCAAGAACACTGTGGGTCTGATATGTGGACCAGCTATACTGTATATATTTAAAGTATTTAATTTTATTGCGTCAGGCAATGGACATTTTTCAACTAAACAATCTACAATCCAACTAATCAAATTATTACAAATTCCTGTGTCTCATAACTCCAAAAAGAGAGCAAGGCAGAATTACGTACGCACTTAAGTTATTGATTTTATTTACTACGTTTTTGTGTCTTTGTTGCAACAGAACAAAGACACATCATTAACTTACTCAAAATGTTGATTGATTGATTGATTGATTGATTCATGATGTGTAATCCTGTATTGTCCTGCATTCACGGCTTGAATATACAGAAAATGTCTGTATACTTTTAATTGTTCAAAAATAAATCAGACTGCGGGGTCATACATGCACGGTTCAAAAGTGTGCTGTAGACATTTGTCAATAACAAGTAAATAGAAATCTTCTGCTTGCTACCGCTAAATGTCACATTGAAAAGCGACAGTTCTGCAGTTTGGAACAGAAAGTCAATCGTCCCGTTTCTATTAGGCTATGTACCCATTTTATTAATATTGCAAAATGTAAAATGTTGATCTATGTTGTAGTTTAATACTAAATACTCAAAGGTAGAAAGACAGAAAGAAAGAAAAAAAATGTCTTGTGGTACTAGGCCATCATTATGTTTGCCCTTTTTGTTTTGTGCATTTAATTCATTTTTCAATAATACACCCATAACATGTTTTAATGAGCTGATTCCACAAAGAGAGATTACTTAAACCCAGTGCTAATTGAAACCACCATGTAGCTCTCTTGGAAATGTAGAATGTCAGATAGCCCAAAGCTAATTATGAACAAAAATGTGTGATGGAAGGTAGTGCAGTGCTTTTCTTGAGGTGTGCTGTCGGGCGCATGTGTCTGTACGCACCACAGGAGCACAAAGAAGTGACAAAATGTTTTCACCTTCAGCACATCAATCAAATCCACTTGTTTTTCCTTGTGATAGCAAATGCACCTCATAATGACTTACTTATTCCCCGAGTAAAGACAAACACGAGCGTACTTAAGGGTTTAAACCAGAGACAGCATGTGAAATTAGGTTCAAGTTGAATTGTGATACGACATCTTAATTAATAATTGCTAATCAACTCTTGATTGCGATGGTGATTGTTGGATAAGGATTTTGATGGTATCAGTTTGTTTGTTTGTTTTAGTCTAACGGGTCTGTTATAGACTGAAAAGGGAAGATTTAATTGGGAACAGTCAGACATTGTCCAATTAAAGTACACGTTTACTATTTGTAGAAGCTTTAGGAAATATTGTGTAATTGGAGTGTTGTTGGATTAGGTAGTAATATGGATTTATGAAATAATTAATTTCTAGTGCTATCTATTTATTTATTGACCTTTATTTAACCAGGATAGTCCTTGCCTTTCAGCAAGAGCACTAAACACTGCGCCAACGCCAAGTGTTTCCCAACCAGGGGTCCCTTACCCTGTATGCAAGCACTGACTTGGAATTTGTATTTAATTATTTGTTTAACACATGTGGTAAACACATATTAATGAACTTTACACATGTAAATATGTTAAGATTATAGCCAACATGGCTGATTTCCATTTTCAGTCCCAGGAATGGTTTCAGGTTTTTAAAAATATGAAATTTAATTGTATTTCATTTAAAAACAATTGTTTATATATTTTACATCCTTAAGAATGTTTTGGATGAAAATTCTGGACAAACAATGGTAATAATGAACAATATAAAAAAGTGGTTCCAAAACTTGGAACCACTTCTCTTTTACTTTCACTTTCATTGAGAATACATTTAATGGGTCACAAATGTGTTGGTTAGTCATCACCTTGTGAACAAAGTTGGTAGATTGGCTAGGATTTTCAGTTATGAGTTTTGCACTTTGTTGTTTACCGTCTTTCTTGTTCCAAAAGTTCATCCTGGAACAATAAGAACATGCCTGAAATATTTGGTTGATGTTCACAAGTACTAAGTGACTAATTGCTGTACTTAAACTGCATTTCGAGCATGCTTCGGAAATGTCAGCCTTGCATAGACAGTTGTCGGTATACGTTGCAGAATTTGTGTTTGTTTGTAATCGGATGAAATTCCCTGTTTTGCCTGCACCTTTCTGACAGCAGCTGATTAGCAAAGATGTACTGTCAGCACATCCCCGAGCGTCTGTCATGTTTGTGGAGAGTTATGTGCAGATGTGCTCAGCCAAATTCACACAGACAACACTATATTTACATCACACCACTGAGATGCTATACTGATTTATTACTTACAAGATGGTCGCCTGAAAAAGTGAACTCAAATCTCAACAAACAGATTTCCGCTTAGTGGTGTTTCTTAATCTCAGTTGAATTTACCATTAAACAATTCTCTTGCGGTTTTGGTTGAAACTGGTTTGCTAATTTTCCTATACACCAAACTACAAGATTTCACTATGCTTTGTTTTGTCCAATTTGCACGTTCACTTCTTTTAATCTGCTCTTGGAAATTGCATAGATCATTGCGTTGAACATTAATTGCTCCAGTCAGTCAGGAGTAACTTTAATTTAGTCTGTTGGCTGCCTTGGCAAAATTATAAAAGCTTTTCACGTTTTCCTCTCTCTGTGCCAAAGAATGACCAAGGCTGAGCCAAAAGACATGCAAACAAATCAATTTTTTTTTTTACGATAACAAAGGGGTGAAAAGGTTTAAAAACGTGGTGCACAGAAAAGTTAGATGAATGCTTACACATAGTAGCTTGTTTACTCCGTCCCGTTCTTCATTCGTTCAGATTGTGGAATTGAATATAGCGTGTGTGTGCAGGTGGATGTTGAAATAAATCAAAGTGTGAGATAATGTCAGTCTGTTGCACATGGAGAGCTCCTCAATAAATCTTTTGAACTTGAACAGACAGCATCATATTACACAAGGGCACAGGCAGAGAAAATGGCTTAATTAAAGCCCTACATCTTCTGTGCCTATTTCCAGATTGTACATAATATTAAATGTAATGTGAATTACTATTACGTATCTTTGTATCTGCAGTCAAGTAGTAGTCTCAAACACAAATATCTGGTGATGGAGATCTCCTTGCGCCATAACACACAGGTCGTCCGACAACCTTCTTTTTTTTCACCCTTTATCTATTTTCATTTGTTCATATATACAATTGAATGGACTATAAAGTTGTGTACCGGTAATTAAAAGTAACACTTCTCATCTTTGCTGTATTAAACTAATCCAAAGTTTTCAACCGTTGCTGGAGTATAATTAATAGTAGAAGACCTTCAACATTCATCCGAAGTTTACGTCTCTTATGGCCATGCCATCTAATAACACACTAATGCTAATCTCTTATCTTGTGTGTTCTGACATTTTCTGCTGCAGACAGTCCACTAATTGGCCACACTGCCTCCATGTTTGCTTAACTCTCTGAATCTTCCCTTATTTCATTACAGTCTCATATAGGCTGTGTTCAGAAAAACTGCACAAGCAATCCAATTATTTATCTGCAAGAAGATATGTTTTCAGTTTTTGTTTTGCACTCTGCAGTACATATTGGTATGAATCTTTTTATGGTATTTATACATTATCATATAACATAGAATGCATTTATAGTTGTTTTTTTGTGTGTGTTTATTCCGTTTATGGAAATTGCACGTTTCCTTTATCAAGGGCAGAGACACCAGGACTTGTTGACAACTGGTGAAATTGAACAAGGACAAAACATGATTGGAAGCATTGCTGCCACCGACAGAAAAAACGAAACGTCTTATTGAGAAAGACTGTGCATCCGTGTATTGAAAACACAAAGCAAATTAATGAAACCTAGTGAAGTGTAAGTGTTAAGATAAGATAAGATAAGATCACCTTTATTTGTCCCACAATGGGGAAATTCCATGTATTGCAACAAAGATTAGGTACAGGAACAGATTAGGCACAGAAGTATAATAATCAAAACTGATAACTCAAAGAAAACTCTTATAATCTTAATAATAATAACACTCTTATTTACAGTTGTCATATGGACAGAGAATATTGCACCAGGGATGACTGACATTATGTCACAGTATTGCAGTATTGCACATGATTATAAAAGCTGAATGACACCTTCAGGACTAACAGTGTTTGTTATAGAGTCTGACAGCAGCAGGAAGGGAAGACCTGCGAAACCTCTCCTTCACACAGCGAGGGTGGATCAGAGTGTCCTGCAGGGGGTGAGACTCATGGTCCAGCATAGATGTGAGTTTAGCCAGTACCTTTCTCTCCCCCACCTCCTGCACTGAGTCCAGAGCACAGACCCAGGACGGAGCTGGACTTCTTGATGACTTTGTCCAGCTTCTTCCTCTCCCTCTCTGTGATGCTGCTGGTCTAGCAGATGAGAGTATCAAGCAAATATTTCTGTTTTCAATTCTTAGTACTTTACATTAAGTATTTTACAGCTCCCTTTTCACTTTTATTCAGTTTTCTCTCAGTTGTAATGGTTTAAGTCAGTGCTGTGCTGTTGATCTGCCATGTGGAGCATCTTCCATAGTTCTTCGGTGAAATACATGATGAATGTTCCTGACTCCGCTCCTGACACAGTAAATGTAGCTCAAAAGCATGACCCTTCAAAGACATTTCCTTTTGTCTCACACACTTCTAATCCCTGGATCATTCAAACGCACATCTGTCAGACTGTCTCTGATACATGGGTCTGAGGTATGAGTCAGAGCGGCCACTTGATATGCAAACATCTGCTTTGTGGCTTATCTCCACTGCTCAACTGTGCACAGCACTTCCTGCTTGGCTGGACCTGCCAAAGATTCTCTTCTCTTCTGTGCGCTGTCTTTTCCTCCTCATCCACTCTCAGCCCAAACATCCCTCTGTTCTGATGTGGCTTCACTGCTTTTAACTGTCCTGGCCCTATAAGGTTTGGTACTGCTAACATAATGCATTTTAAACGTTGTTGTAAATTGAGCTGCATATTTATCCGAGTCATTAGGTTTTCTGGTATAATTACGATATAGTTTCTTATGAACAGACCTTTGGTTGTATCATGCTTTTTTATCAGATTTTGGACAATGTTAATATGATAGGAAAGCAACACATACCATCGTTGGAGCAGGGAGAAACACATCCACCGGACTGTAAATCGGGACGATGGGGTGTTTCAACTGTCTCACGCCAGGATGCAGTCAGACTGTAGATTGCTCTGTAGGAAGACGGCACCAAAAATCTATTTAATTCAGTTGACCAGACATGTCAACATCATGTGACACTTCGGAAGAAGAACACAGCTGAAAGCGGCCAAACTGTGAATGTCTGATAAGAAGAAACCATAGTACAATGAGCTGTACATTTATTTATTTTTTTGTTTTACTTAGTGTCACTTTTGTTGTTAATAATTTACTGGTAAGGCAAGCTAAAGCAAACCTTATCTACAGATGAATTATAGTACATGAATTATAAAATAAAAATTTTCAGCAAGTCCATGTTACTATTACAATCAGTTTTTCTTTTCCGAACCGAGGCAGCCTAATAATACAATACAATAGTCCCTCGATGGTTCATCTAGAGTTGACAGCATGTTTACTTTGGCAGTTCATTTGAAGACGCCACAGTGTTTACTGTTTTATACCCAAAATGCAAGTGGCCTTGGCCATAGTAAACACAAGGAAAAAGAGATTTTATTTTTCAAATGGAGTAGCATAGAGAGGTGAAACTGTATTGTTGCATACAAAACACAGTTTAATTTAGTTCATATTTTATTTGTAGCTTAATATATTTACATATAATCAACATATATTTATTCAACCCATAATAGTTTGAAAGCAGCATGTCATGTATGCACAATTACAGAGGCATTAGCTAAAACAATAACAATAAGATAATGTAATCCTGATGTTGGTGTTGCATATTTTTAGCTTCACTGTTATTAGGGAATCGGATCAGGGACACAATTTGAAGATGGTATGATAATGAGCAATGCCCTTCATGTTTATATATTTTGTATTTGCTTCCGCATCTCGCAGCTGCCACCCATAACCCTCTATGTCTCTTTAATCATATTTGCTTGTGTAAGTATTTAAATATAGTTTATCACTTCCAATGATGAGAGCAAAGTCGACAGATGATAAGGACTATATTCCCCTGTTCACGGCTGTGCCATTACTTTTTCATGACGTTTTGTGACACCTTTTTGGTTGGCCACATCTATCACACTGGCTTTCTTAGACTCTCCAGTAATCATTGTGCTGCTTGTATTTTCTATATTTAGGTTGGTCAAAGTCATATAAGGGCATTGCCTCGGCGTAACCTAAAACCAGTGTCCCCTGTGTCGTTCTTGTATACATTATATCACGGAGACACTTTTGCATCTCTTTAACACATTTTGCTGTTCTTGCTAAGTCTATTGTAGTGTATAAATGTAATCATAGTGCACCAAGGCCAATCCTCTTTGAAGTCTAGCTCCAGTTTGGCGCCACTTATAATTCCAGCCACTTGCCAGGCCACCACTGATTGCTCATTCCACTTTCATTATCTATGCTTAATGAACAAATACATTTACAGACACTGTTAGCTTCTCATGCTAATGTTATTGAAGTAATTCAAAAGAGTCTTAAAATACTCTCCCTTCACTCTGCTCTTATGCCGATTCAATTGTGATCTAATCTTCACGTGTCACGCGACGACTAAAGCCCGTTCTTGTCAAAGTCTTGTCAAATCCATTTATTTTTTACAATTATGTAATATATTATCTCTATTGTTTCAGGTGAAAATAATATGTTCCTCCTGCCTCATACAGGGACCAGACAGCCCAGAGCCAAGGGCCCTGGACCCCATACTCCCTGAGCACCCCCCAAAGGGCACCAGGAGGGTCACGGTCAAAAGCCTTCTCCAGGTCCATGTCCCTGAGCACATGTTGACTTGTTGGACAAACTCCCACACTTTAAATATACCTTGTCTATTTTGTAGACATTTTGGTAATGATTTTTTAAATGAATTTAAATGCAATGACATACAAATCTGAAAGTAATTAAACTATTTTCAGTATAAAGAGATCATTGAACGTAGGTCTAGAGGTCGAATAATATGGGTTTTTCTATGGCTGATGCAGATGCCGATGGCTGACAAAACTATATATTAAAAACTATATATAACTATATATTTTATTATTTAAATATTCAGGAATGAACAGTATACATCACGCTTAGAAAGGCAGCGTTACAATTACATAAGTGAAGCATTTTTTTCACTAGAAAATCCCAGAAGACACGAGTGGAAAGCACTATGTAATAGTCAGTTTCCTCTCTATGAAATGAACACAGAACATAACACGAAACTTGTACGTGCACGAGACGAGAACACTGCGGAGAAATCAGTGAATAATTGTGTCGCAAAGAAGTGATTCACTTCGCGTTCCCCATTGTGTATTATTTGAGTCATCAAAGCCAGTGTAAATTAGAAGTTTCTCCACAACATTTACAGCACGTGGATTATAAAAAGAAAACCCCTCTTATTGTTTTATGCATCACCCGTTGTGTTGAGTAATGTTTCAACTGCCTTTTAACAAGCCAGCTCCACTAGTGAAACATTACTTTTGTTTTACAATGACGTCGTATTGGTTAAATCCAAGATGTAAACTTAGGCTTAAAGGTAGAGGGAGAAAAAAATCTTACCGTTTGTTTGCCAAAACATGTACACGAGCCCAGCCGCTGCTCTACTGAGCTGTGCGGATAGCCATGTATGGATGGCTTATGGGAAGAGGGGTTCGTCCATAGGTCCTACTTGGCTATAGCCGCCAAGTAGTGCCTAATCAAAATTCTGCCTTAATGACAAAATTACAGCCAATGGCCGTATTACTATTGTTTCATTAAATCGGCCCAGTATAATAAGGTGTCCAAAGGAAGAGATACAGACCACAGATGTTAAGACGTGAAAGCTTCCTCACCATGAATCGAGGAGTTCCACCCCTGAGACTGTACACTAGCTTTTAAACATCCTATATCATGCAAAATCGACTTTTCAGAGATTTTTAGCTCTCTTACAGTGCTATTGGTATCTGTATATGTGCCCACAGTGTTTCTTTGATTGATTCCTGCAGTCTTTAGCAAGAGAATAGTCTTTATCCTTTCCTCGGATGAGCAGACGAACGGGGCCTACTCACCAGGATGACCAGGATGAGTCAGCCTGGTGAGTGCCGCAGCAGGCTTCCCTGTTTCAGGCCATCCTCCAGGAAGCACTCTGTACCTGTACACGACACTCCCTCCCGCCCACCGCGTCGAGAGAAACCAGGGCTATTAACCACAGTTAGCTTGAAACGCTAACTTTGATCCAACGCTGCTGCGTCTGACTGTTGTGCGGGTCCAAGATATGGGTGATTATTCATAACTATTATGTTATGGGTGAAGCGCAACACTTATTATATTATCAACTATGCCCTTGGGTCGAACTATGAAACGGGAAAAATAGCATAATATAGGATCATTTAAAGAAGAGGCTAGTGGACTAGAGAGTGAGGAGCCACTACTCAGGATGAAACATCCAAGATCCAACAAGTACAGTGCAGGACAAGGCCCCAACATAATGACGTCTTCAGTGAATGTCTCTGGCATAGGGAATAGAGGATGAGGTGTGCTGGAGGAGGGACCCATCGTGAGAGGGCAAGCCCCTACATGGGTATGTACCAGCTGAACATAATTGAAGTGGCTGATATCAACAAATCTACCAATAGCTAGAGACGGGCCGGACTGAAGGACAGCGTAGAGTCACTCATCATGGCTGCACAGGAACAGGCCTGAGCATCAGAAGCAATAGAGGCCCAGATCTACCACAACCAGACAAAGACCAAGGGTGTAGGCTGTGCAAAAGGGCCCCTGACAATGCAGCACATAAACTGCAGGGTGTAAAATGCTCGCAGGGAAAGCATGCATGCAGCGCCAATGAACTGCATAGTGACAGGAACATCTGTGTGGAGTATGGACTGGAAACCCCAAGGTCAAAGTGGGAAACACCTCAAAGGTGGTAGGAATGACCGAACCAAGATCCTGTGGGACTTCAAGATGGAGACTGACAGAAATGGTAATGGCAAACGAAACAGACATTGTGGTGGTGGTAAACAGCAGAGGAAAGCCATTGTGGTTGACGTGGCGATAGACAAGTGATGTGCACCATCAGGAGAAAAGGAGAAAATAGCGAAATACAAGGACTCAAGGAGGAGCTTGGAGAAGATATGGAAGGCAAAAGTGGTGCCCGTGGTCATCGGAGCACTCGGGGCAATGACGCCAAACAGGAGGAGTGTCGTACGACCGATCCCTGGAACAAACATTTAGCACATAATTCAAATTCAATTTTATTTATTAACGCCCAAAATCACAAGTAGTTGCCCTCAGAGGGGCTAACAGTGGAAAAAACAGAATAACAATGTATAGGACTGTGGTAATTGGTCCCAGCATTAGTGTCCTTAGACAGATGTCTCAAGCTCCCAGCATGACTTAGACCCTCCTTCTCGGCCAGGAAAACTACCAAACCTCCTTGGGAAAAGTAGAAACTGTTCCACAGTGAAGAAGAGATCCGACTCCCTCGGCATGGACAGGTGGAGCGCCCTCAATTTGCAGATAGACGGTGAGCTGGACCCACTCAGGAGGAGAATGAATTCTCAGTGGTGATGGAAAACCGAGTCATATGGTAAAGAAGTTTCTCCAGGCAGACCGTTTCTTCAGGCAGTTGAGGGAGCATCTGGATCCACAGGTCATCGATGTGCCTGCCTCACTCCTGTCGGGAAGTGGGAGAAAAGAAGGAAAAGTGATGAACAAATTGCAAGTGAAATTCAATATTTAAATATTGTTTGATAGAGAAGTAGTAAGAAGCAGAGGATAGTGCTCAAGGCTGCCATACTTCCCAGATAGTTGCTCCTAGGGCAACATAGCTGGAGCTGTAGGTTTTTTATTTCTGTTTCTAACTGGCCTGACCATAAGCGATTTCAAAGAGGAACGTTTTAAGCCTGGTTTGAATGATAAGGTACTAAGAGCATCTTTGAGGTAGGATGGGGCCAGGTCATTTATGGTTTTGTAGGTCAGGAGGAGGATTTTGAATTAGATTCTAAACTCAACAGGGAGCCAGTGAAGAGACTCGAGCACGCGGCGTACTGTGCTCCTCTTCTTTTAGTTCCTGTTAGTCCTGCATAATCATTTTAGAGTGCAGTGGCTAGAACATGTCAAAGATACTGAAGAACCCCACGCTCCCTGGCCTAAAATTTTGATAAAAAAGGGGGACGATACCCCCGCAAGATAGGTGAGAAGGGATTTTATATATATATCAGAATCGATAAGAGTTTATTGCCATTGTCATATGAACAAAATTCAAAAACATAGGAACTTGTCTCGGCCTTAAGGTGGCAACATAAACACTGAGTAATAATAAACAACATATATTCATCAAAAAAGGGCATGCATTAGGAAAAATTTAAAATTCTATAACAATAAAAATAAAATAGGCATTTCTATGTACACAAGTTTACAGTTATGTTTAAAGTTATAGTGCAGAAAGTGACAGTGCATGAGTGTTGAATACTGCAGTTAAAGTGACAGGTGTTTTGAAGTGTTCATGAGTCCAAATCAGCAGAGGGAAAGAAACTGTTCTTGTGGCGGGAGGTTCTGGTCCGGCGTGGACCGTAGCCTCCTGCCTGAGGGGAGTGGTTCAAACAGACCATGTCAGGGTGAGAAGGGTCAGCTGTGATCCGACCTGCCTCGTCCAGAAGCCTGGAGACGTACAGGTCCTGCAGAGATGGAAGTCTGCAGCCGATCACCTTCTCAGCAGAGCGCACAATGCGCTGTAAGTCTCTGTTTGTCCTGGCTGTGCTCCAGCCGTACCACAACGGTGATGGAGGAGGTGAGGATGGCTCATGATGGCCGTGTAGAACTGCACCCTCATCTGCATGGCAGCTTGGCTTTCCTCAAGCTGCCGCAGAAAGTACATCCTCTGCTGGGCCTTCTTGATGAGGGTATGCTGGAATGGAGGGCTCCCACTTGAGGTCCTGGGTGATGGTGGGTGCCCAGGAAGCGGAAGGAGTCACAGGTGGTGATGGGGGAGTCTGTCATGATGAGGGGGGCTGGGGGGCTGTGGCTTTCCTGAAGTCCACGATCATCTCCACTGTCTTCTGGGCGTTGAACTCCAGATTGTTACCGCTGCACCAGGACACCAGCCGGTCACACTCCTCCTGTAACGGACTCATCCCCGTCCGAGATGAGCCGATGAGGGTGGTGTCGTCCGCAAACTTGATGAGTTTTACGGAGTCGTGCTGGAGGTGCAGCAGTTTGTGTACAGCGGAGAAGAGCAGAGGAGAAAGTACACAGCCCTGTGGAGTCCTGTGTGACATAGTCCGAGTGTCTGAGACATTCTTCTGCCACGCTAGCACCTCGCCTCCCGATCCGTCAGGAAGTCAAGTGATCCCTGCAGGTGGAGTCAGGCACGTTGAGCTGGGAGAGCTTGTTCCTGGAGGCAGAGCAGGGAGGATGGTGTTGAACGCAGAGCTGAAGTCCCACACAACAGATCCTGGGTAGGTTCCCGGGGATCCCAGATGCTGCAGGATGAAGTGGAGTGCCAGGTTGATGGTGTCGTCCACAGACCTGTTGGCTCTGTAGGCGAACTGCAGGGGGTCCAGCAGGGAGGAGGTGAAGGACTTGAGGTGGGCGCAGGCACCAGGCGTTCAATGACTTCATGACTACAGACGTCAGCGCCACAGGCCTGTAGTCATTAAGTCAGTGATCCGGGTTTTCTTGGGGACAGGGACAATGATGGCAGACTTGAAGCAGCGCTGGGACATGCATGACCCCAGGGAGGTGTTAAAATGTCTGTGAAGACGGGGGTTAACTCTCGTGCGCAAATGTCTTAATGTAGCGGCAGAGACGCCGTCTGGTCCAGCAGCTTTTCGGGGTTGGATTTCCGAAATTGCCTGTGAACATCCTGTTCCTGAAACTGAGAGGGGTGGTGGGGGAGGTGGGGGGACCAGGTTGGTTGGGGGGTGGCCACGTGGTGGGGGAGGGGGTGGTCACATCAAACCTGGAGTAGAAAGGTGTTAAGTTGCTCAGCCAGTTTTCGATTGTCTGCAGCAGGGGGGGCTCGGGGCTTGTGGTTGGTGAGGAGCCGGAGCCCTCCACACGGAGGCGGGGTTGTTGTCAGAGAACTGCTTGCTTCAGACGCGTATTTGTATGTGATCTCGCTCGAGAAACCTCTTTGCTAAATCCATATATTATATTATATATTATATATATTATATATATTATATATATATATATACACATATACACACACACACACATCACACACACACACACAATACACTATCCATTTTGCTTCTGCTGCCCTTGTTCTCCCACTTTTTCTGTTACAACTATCCTGACTAGTAAAGCCCTGAGCCAGAAAAAAACAAAATACTATTAATTGTTCACAAAACATAGTATGAGATTTTTCTGAAATTCTTAGTTTTCCTTTTTCTGGAATGTATACATTTATTTTACTTCACTTCACATTAGCAGCAGATGTGACATATGATGAGATAAATTCACAATTTTCACAATAGTTATTATTTATTTTTATAAATTAATGTTTGAACTGTCAGCATATGGTCGCTTGCATGTGAACATTTTTTATGTATTTTTTTTGTATGCCTAGAATAACACACTTCCTGTCATTTTTCTCTTTTGTTTGTTTTTTTACTTTTCTTCACAAACTACCACTTGACTGGTGTAGGCTAAAACCTATGATGAATATTTACCACAGGTACTCGCCACCAAAAATGTAATAGTTGAAGATTTTTCTAAATATATAATATTTGGCTTTTAATTGTTAATTTCCATGATGCATCTTCTGCAACCCATGGATCCAATCCAATACAACTTTATTTGTATTGCACATTTTACCAACACAAATAAGCATTAGTCATTTGCAAATTGATTACTACATCCATTCCGACCGAAAAGTGACTGATAATGTTTTTGTTGGTTAAAGATTGTATGCACTCAAAGCAAGGACGTCAACTACATGATGAACAGATTCATCTGAATATTTTAAGTCTGTAACATGCACATCCCCAAAAATATTTTTCTCCTACATTTTGGAGGTGTTGTTTTTCTTTCCCTTATGTTTACTTCTGTCTGTCTGTTCTCTGCTGATTGACTGTCTCTACTCAACCGCCCACCCCTTTTACAGATAGGCAGCACCTCTTATTAAGCAAATGAGTTGCTGCTCCAATGGGCTGTGCAATCAGATTGCCGCTAACTGAAGGTTAATGACTGTTGTTGGATGTGGAGAGGAAACACTAAGGTCGACCTCAACGAACCAAATGTACATGCGTACATGTGACCTTTGACCTGACAACTGCTTCCTGTTGCAGTGCGCAATGCTGCACCCTGTCGAGTTAGCAGACGGCAACAACAGATGCTCTGTGCTAAATATCATTAATCAATGCCGGAAAAGCTGTCTTCTTTACTTTTTCCTTTGTAAACTATATAGATTAATAATGGTGTTGTGCAGAAAGTTACCTCATTTATATGTTGTCACTACTGTAAATTGGCTGGATTTCAAGGCCAATGCCCCCAGGAAGCAACACAACATAGACTACTAACAGTATTCATTAGATCCCATTTAAGTAACATTAACAATGATATAACATATTGCAAAAGGACTGAAGAGACAAATGTAATTGTAACTCTTTTTTGCTTTTTTTTTTACATTGTTACAGTAAATTAAGACTTTTACTGCAACTATAATTAGGGTTTGTTGTTTCTCCTCATCGAAGCAAACCAACAAGCAACTAAGACGTTTTGCAAATCCCACAGCAGAAATCTTTATGCCAGAGGTTAATTGCCGTGTTAAGAAAAGTCTACTCCTTTGCCAGTCTTGAGTGAGCCTACTGTATGCTTTGTCTCCAGTGAGCTGAACATAAAGCAAAGAAAAAATAAATAACTAGGATCCTTCGGGCAGCCACACTGTGCTCGGCCTGGTTTTAAGAGCCTTTCTTCTCAACGGGGATCAGCAAGGGACACACATTTTCCTATCGAACAGAAAAAAAGAAAAAAAAAAGAATGTGTTTAAATGTGTTAAATGTGTTTTGTCACTCTGCTCTTGAGTCTAGGGGAAAGCTGACGTTTATTGTCAGACAAGCAGAGAGTAGCACAGCGGTTAAAATTCAGCCAGAAAAAGATCTTTAATATTGTAGAAGTTAGCATATCATTTGAGACATGCACTTTGATGTACTAATGCCTATTTTCCTCAGGGTTGGCGGCACACAGTGTACATTTTAGGAGATCCTAAGAATAAGTTAAAGAATGATTTAGGGAAAATCTGTTTCAGTCTCAGTTGGACAAGTTGTCATGCCTGTGAACCAGGGAGGCAGCACTCAACATGACACGGAAGTGCATGAGGTCAGAGGGTGAGATACTAGTGGGAGTGCGCTATTGGCACCATTGGCTGGTGGCAGAAAAAAGCAGGTGGGTGTGTACTATTAACAAAAAGTAGAGTTTGCAGTGCAGCTAAATTTTAAGTTTAATCTTTCTGATGTTGTTGACTCAAGAAATATACAGTAATTACCGGTTTTGAACCAAGTTTCTACTTAATACCAGCAGATCAAATCTGCGAATTCGCCCACCTGATCATGTTTTCAGTGTGCATAGAAACAGTGGGGTATGTTGGGGATCACCGCTGCTGCACTCAGGTGACACTAATGCACCTGTAATGGCTTCATGTCACATGTCTCATGTCACACTGAGTGCAGTCATAAGCCTCCTGCTGTCACACAGATGATATGTTGTGGTCCCAGTTTATACTCAATCTGGGGAGTAAAGTCTAGAGTGAAGTAATCTATGATTAATAATATTTTATATTTGTAATGTCCCAACATATTGCTGCAAAGATGTGCTCAGTTAAATACAGGAGAGTTTTGCTTTGGCCTGTATTATTTCAGCACAAACGTAAAAACAACAGTACTTGTTTTAATCTGATTGTCTGAGTGCAACTATTCATTTCATGATCTATGATTAAACAAGATTACCACATGAGTAAATAAATTGTACGGTGTGATTACGATTGTATTTAACTGTGTCCTCTTAAGATGTGAATTAATTTATGTAATTATGTACTTATTACCTTATTAAGTGTTGGAGTAAAGAACTCATGATTTATGCAGCAGAATTTCAATAAAGTAGATAACAAAAACCATGCAGTTTAAATTTTTTTTAAAATAAATACATATAAATACTTTGGACAGTGCATATTAATGAACATACATGATACACATGACCCCACCCTCCCACCCCATGTCTATATAATCTTCACCGTAACACATCACCATCTTAAGAGTGGGGGTTCTGAATCTGCTGGGCTCATTACCCGAGATGGAGCCCCCATCTCTCTACCCAGCCAGCTCTAATCAATCCATCATCGAGCCATCATCGAGCCATCATCGAGCCATCATCGATCATCATCACTATTATCAATAAACATTCTCTCACAGTCTCACAGTCTTTGCTAGTGAACAGTTATAAAGGTTGAGCAGCTTGAAATGGTTAAAATATAGCATCAAACTAACAGGGTTGATTTTGGATACGTCTTCTACTATAACTTTGGAGTATACACAAAAAGTTATTATTTTTACTTAATTTGAGCCAGTATAATGGCTATGAAATGAAAAAATTATCTTGTTGTGATGCAAAAGGAAGTGAGCAGGAGGTCGCTGACTTCACAACATCTTTCTAATCTTCATCATTTGTAGCACCGAGGGCAGCTATTTTCTAACCTGAGGACGTTTAATTACCATGCATTAGCCGAACCTATAGCAGCAGACTGACAAAGCACCTGAACAAAAGGGGCTTGTCATTTCATGGCTGACAATATATTTGCCTATTACAGTAATTACTTGAATTATCACATTATCATCACATTTCTTTCATTGATTTGAACAAAGCTATATAGATGCTGCAGTACATGTTCTGCACATATTTCAATCAGGACTTTTACATGCACTTTTCACCTCTTTGGCTGGTTGATTGGTGACACTGCCCTTTGGGTTTATGGTGTTAATAGAAAGTGGCACTGAGTCAACATATTTAAAATGAGCTGTGAGTTTGGTTCAAAGTCCTTATGGTAATGAGTATGACACAAGTTACAGCCTATTTCCGTTTTCCTTCGTTTTTCATGTCTGTTGCCAGTTCTCAAGTGCCTCTGTGGCTCTCCAAGTTCAAACATTTCAAGTCCAAGAGTGAATAGGAAGCAATTAAAGGCATAAATAACATGCGGGCCACTAGCAATGTTATGTAGTTTCATTTGGTTCACAGCGAGGTCAAGTCCTACATATTTTTGGCAAGAAAAAAGAACCCTCCTAAAAAAAACTATTTTCTAAGAGGACTATTGCACACAAAGGTGCCAAATAAAGACAGTGTATCACTTAAAGGTTGATGTATAATCCAGTAATGTTTTATGCTTTGCCAATTGCAGCCAACTGTGTTAACTATCACATAATAATAAACTGAGCATAATTTCCTAGAGTTTTCTTCCCATTTAAAGGTCAATTCTTCAGATTTTGTTGCTAATTTGAGTTTTAAAAAATGCAAATAGAGAAGTTTACCAGATCTCTAACAGGTCCCATACAGGTTTATTTATCAAGACCATTCCTTCACCTGCTTTGCCCTGTTCAGTGGTGCGCTTACAAACTTTTTAAATTCAGTACACTGGGTTTCAGTCAAATAATTGCTTGCTGATTTGAAGGATTTTGTGAGCTCCTTTTTTCCAATTAAAAGATATTATATTTTGATTTGAAATGTGCTATTTATAACAACGTAGGACTGGTGCCATGTCAACTCCTCCAAATTAGGAAGGAATCCTTATGCCTGAACTCTTTAAGAAGAAATTAAATGCCCATTGGGGTAGAGTGGTTCACTAATATACTCCAATCAACTCCAACCTTTCCAACTTCCTCTCACGGAATAAAGTCATCAATCTAAGACCTAAGACATGACAGGAACAAACAGGTTAAAGATGATTTTTGCTTTTTTTTTTTAATAAGGCAATATTTAGAAAAATAATAATAAAAGCATCAGGGTTTTCCAGGAGAGTCGTTATGTTGCAAGACAGGTTTTCCACCCAGAGACAGCATGGGGAGAAAAATACATATTTTACAATCACAAGGATTTAAAAAGACTTGTTCTGCCCAGTGGTCAACAGGTCCAAGCAGGAGCACATGTCTGACTCTATGCCTCCAGCTCCAACATTGGTAAATCGACTTCCAGCTCAGACAGAACCCCATTTCATGCTACCCTGTCTAATAAAGCCTATACCGCACAGGCCAAAAAATCCTTTAAAATGAAAGAATTGTTGCCTTCGATCTCGCATCGAATTACAGAACAGTTAGCTATTACAGCTTTAACACTACCACTTATTTTTCGCCCTATGCAGAGGATATTATTACATTCTTAATGAGAAGAAATTCTAAAGCCACACAACATAAAAGCACTGACGACCTGTGGCGATCAAGAAGCCCACGTTTAAAGACAGAGCTGCTGCGAACACATTGAGTGATGACTTTTATTAGTTATCCAATTACAGCAACATCTGAATGCACAACAGTAAGGTTTATCAAGCTATTCATCACTTAGAGCTGCAACAACTCTGTAGGTAATAATAAAAATATCCATTTATCTTAAAAGTCACCCGAGAATGCTAATACGCTCGCCTCACCCCAGTCATGGTGTGAACCGCTGCTAGAGTAAGGACAGTGATTAATGGAGTTTTTAAGTGCGATTATTGTAAAACAGTAATGTGTTGTCAAGCATGGGATCTTTATCAATTCTGATTCAAGTCTGAGGTGGATCGTAAAAATTATTATATCCAAATGAGTCTGTAAATTCTTGGACACTGTTTTTGAAAATGAGACATTTGGACTCTCGTCTCCCAGTGTCTGCATACAACTGGTTAGTGAAAGTGTGTGAATGGGTGATTGGTTCCTTGATGTAAAACGCTTTGAATGCTATATAAAGCGCTATATAAACGTGACCATTTACTTTCTTTAATTTTCAACCTTAAGGTACTGGTCTGAAGATCTTGAATGTATTCTTTCCTGAGCTAGAACTTTACTTAAGCACAGACTTTGTGTGCGGGTGAGTGACTGTCTGATCCTAAAATATAACAACCAATCTGTTGGAAATTAGGCTTATTAAAACTGTCTGCAATAGGCTAACGTTTATTAGCATAGTCAGGCAATAATATGTAAACTTGCATTAGCCATGTGCTAACTACCTCAAACAAACAGCTCAGCCTGGAGTGAGTGACCACTGGTCCCTCCTGACCGCAGTAATACATTTCTAGCGACAAACGGGGTCTTTGGGGATGTTACAGGAGAGGAATCAAGCCCCAGCGTGCAACATGCTGCTTTCGTCCTCAAGATGGCAGTAGCAACGAGTGTGTGACGTCACCCATGAATACATTACACTTTGACCACTATTCAACGAACTGCTATTAACTTGTATTGCTGTGAGTGACCTTCATCACTTACACAGAACTTTATTGTGTATCTTCTTGCCATGAATGTGTTCTAAAATAGCTCAGTGACGGCAATGCAGTCATATATATTTTATTAAAACCTTTGTGTTTTAGCAGAGGGCTGGATTGTTGAGCAGTGAGTCAGCCATCATAATGACTCCCTACCTGCAGAGCTCTAAGGCTGCTGTTGATGTCGCCTCCTGGCTAAAATGGTATGCAGTTTGTTTGAGCACAGCAAGTCTAAGTCCCTGTTAGGAAAGGTGGTAATAATAGTGTCATTGTATGGCTTATGGTACAACATGAAGTGCTTGGTCGTATGCTAATTGTATTTGCCCACTGTTTGCCCATTAATTGTTCATTGTTGGTGGTCAAAATAATCTATTTCAAAACGTTTAAATGGTTTTAATCCGAATGTAGTTTGCATCATGTATTTTACTTTTAGATAACATGTCATATTGTGTTTTAGTTTCCTCTCGAAAACTGCCATGCAAAACAGGTCACATTTTACTGTGTGTAATTTACTCAGCAGAGTGGACAGTTCGTTCAAAATGCTGCTACAAGGAGGATACAAAAACAAGAACACATCATCCATCCATCCATCCATCTTCTTCCGCTTTATCCGGGGCCGGGTCGCGGGGGCAGCAGTCTAAGCAGGGACTCCCAGACTTCCTTATCCCCAGCCACTTCCTCCAACTCCTCCCGGGGGGATCCCGAGGCGTTCCCAGGCCAGCCGAGAGACATAGTCCCTCCAGCGTGTCCTGGGTCTTCCCCGGGGCCTCCTCCCGGTGGGACATGCCCGAAACACCTCCTAGGGAGGCCGCCCAGGAGGCATCCGGAACAGATGCCCGAGCCACCTCAGCTGGCTCCTCTCGACGTGGAGGAGCAGCGGCTCTACTCCGAGCTCCTCCCGTGTGACTGAGCTCCTCACCCTATCTCTAAGGGAGCGCCCAGCCACCTGCGGAGGAAACTCATTTTCGACCGCTTGTATCCGCGATCTTGTCCTTCGGTCACTACCCAAAGCTCATGACCATAGGTGAGGGCAGGTGAGTAGATTGACGGTAAATCGAGAGCTTTGTCTTTCGACTCAGCTCCTTCTTCACCACAACGGTCCGATGCAGCGACCGCATCAACTGCAGACGCTGCACCGATCCGCCTGTCCAATCTCACGGCTCCAAGCCTTCCCTCACTCGTGAACAAGACCCCGAGATACTTGAACTCCTCCACTTGGGGCAAGGACTCCCCACCCACCAGGAGAGGGCAAGCCACCTTTTTCCGGTTGAGAACCATGGCCTCGGATTTAGAGGTGCTGATTCTCATCCCAGCTGCTTCACACTCGGCTGCAAACCGTCCCAGTGCATGTTGCAGGTCCAGGACACATCATCATGTTCTTAAATAATTTCACTAGATCTCATTTGCACAAAGCATTCATTTTGATGTTCAATCCCCAGATAACAAAAAAACAGATTGAAAACCACTTTGTATTTCTGTTTTTAAGTTTTTAAATAATACAGTACATCACAGTTTCTCTAAACTGTTTTTCATTGTGGCTCCGATTAACCCTCATTGCAAGTTGCATCCTAAATTAATGTAGGAAATGTCCTCTGTAAATACAACTGTCTTGGCTTAAATCCCTTCTATGCCTCTATACTATATGTAAGGGCACTGATGTCTGATGAAGAAATATAAAATGCTGAGGTCTGGGTCTGACATGTTTTATGAACCTACAGACGATCCATGTACATGACAAGTTCCCTCGCGCAAGTGTCGGGGTCCTAATAACAGCAGTGTGATTGGATAGCTGTTCCCTCAGCGCAGAGGCTCATGGACGCAATAAATATAGAAGACAGGGCCACTCTGACTACCAAGTGAGAAAGAGCAACCACTCAACAACTCAATTTCGGCCCTCCTGGATCATATTTGCCCATTACACTTCCAATAAGCAGCTATATAGATATATCTGAGTGACTGCATTCTATAGAATTCCTTGTCCGATTTTCATTCAAAGTTCAGTTTGTAGATAATTCTCGTGTGATTCCTGGACTTGCTTTTGGTATTCTTTGGTCTTGTCATCTTTTCAGGATTCGTCTTCAAATTTTCCCTATCTCTTAGAATGGCGGAATGTTGGCGATGTTGGAGCGTTGTGACATCATCGTCATAGCAACTGTACAGAAAACGACCATGCATTACGCAGACCATCATGGCAACTAGGGCTATGTGATATCATCGGCAGAACATGTGCAGAAATTGTAAAAGAAGACTGAACCTACAAATCAGTGAGCACTGATTGTGAGAGATATTTATACTTGATTTTGTGTTTTTATATAGACGTGTGAAAAAGTGCGTTTTGTTTTTGCATTAGGCAGTCACTGGCAATGGCTTCCTGCCATTGCCGTTTCTAGTTTATTATTATTATCATTGTTATTATTATTTTTATTATTATTATTATTATTATTATTATTATTATTATTATTATTATTATTATTATTATTATTATTATTTAATTATTATTTTTAATATTATAATATTTTAGTCTACTTACTTTTTTGTTTGATCTAATAGTATGTCTTTTCAAAGATCTGTTACAGCCCCAGTCACGGATTAATGTTTGTGTAGGTGTACCACAAAAAAAGTTACCGTATTTTCTGCACTATAAGGCGCTCTGGATTGTAAGGCGCACTGTCAATGAATGGTCTATTTTTGAACTTTGTCCATATATAAGGCGCACCGGACGATAAGGCGCATTAAGCTAAACAAAACAGTCCCCAACCTTGTTCAATGGAAACACGTTCTGACACAGTCTGATACGCTAAATCAAACGTTAGCATATTCACAGTAACTCAAAATGGCTCAGGTATAACACGTAAAAAAACAACGGTCAGATACCGGTGAATCAAACGTTAGCGTATTCACAGTACGGCAACTCAAAATGGCTCAGGTATAACACGTAAAAAAACACAGTCAGATACTGCTAAATCAAACGTTAGCGTATTCACAGTAACTCAAAATGGCTCAGGTATAACACGTAAAAAAAACACAGTCAGATACCGCTAAATCAAACGTTAGCGTATTCACAGTAACTCAAAATGGCTCAGGTATAACACGTAAAAAAACACAGTCAGAATACCGCTAAATCAAACGTTAGCGTATTCACAGTAACTCAAAATGGCTCAGGTATAACACGGAAAAAACACAGTCAGATACCTGGTGATCAAACGTTAGCGTATTCATAGTACGGCAACTCAAAATGGCTCAGGTATAACACGTAAAAAAACACAGTCAGATACCGCTAAATCAAACGTTAGCGTATTCACAGTAACAGTAACTCAAAATGGCTCAGGTATAACACGTAAAAAAAAACAGTCAGATACCGCTAAATTAAACGTTGGCGTATTCACAATAACTCAAAATTGTTCAGTTAACACTATATCACGTAAAATAAAACATAATACACTCACTTTTTCAGTTTATTCTCGTCCACAAATCCTTCAAATTCCTTATACACACACTGTAATGTTATGGTGAAGCACAGTATTACTCCGCGACGCTCCTCGCTACGGTAACCGTAATGCTGGAAGTGGTGCGGCTTTGTAGTTTACCAAAGTTGTGATAAAACATTTTGACGGATTTTTGAGCACAGTGTACCACATAAAATCGGTTCGAGATCAGTAAGCACAAAAGCACAACCAGAATTAATCCATATATAAGGCGCTCTGGGTTATAAGGCGCACTGTCATTTTTTGAGAAAAATAAATGTTTTTAAGTGCGCCTTATAGTGCGGAAAATACGGTACATAGTGTACTTATTGACAATAATTAATTGAGCAGAAATCGAGTGTCTGTATGTTTAGAGAAATTGACAATAAAGATAATTTAATAAGACTTCATTGATTTACCATCCAGTAATTTTACTGTTAATAACATCATGTCCGCATCATCTGTTAAGACTTAATTGAGAGTTACCTAGTTGTGCTTGACATAATCCGCAAGAAAACGTCTTAAAAAGGAAAGCTGTGTTTGAATCTGTTTTCCTCCACAATGGCGCACTCTTGTCTTTTTCCTGGGTGAAAATGTATGACCAATATGCTGCTTTGACACAGAGGTCCACCGCCGATTACACATTCAAAAACTCCTGCAAGACAAAACTGCGTCCTTCGATGACGCTCTTCAGATCCAAGAGACGCACGCTGCCAACAGCACTATATCTTCCGCCGGCTGGCTACGAATGACAGACAGATTGGTGTGCACTGGGCTTTACATTTGGGAAACATGAGCAAGTTTAAGCATTGGAACAAATTTGATCAGGTTGAGCATCTGAACAGACAGCTGGGAGTCTTTACTGGTCAAAATTTCAAATTGGTTCGAGAAAAAATCGTGGTAGAAGGACAAAACACTTAACTCGATGACAAGTTGAATAACATGCAGTGTATTGTTGTAGAGACGAGAGGAGCAGTTCAGTCTCTGCTTTATTCTTCCGACATAAAAAAACTCAAAAAGAACATTACAATTTGAACAAACACATCATGACAATAAATGTGTTTGGTGTGTGAGACATACTATGTATATATAGCCTCCGCCACAGTATAAAGTATAATGAAGCCAAAAGCCTGATTTTCAAGTCCAATTGAGGCAGAAAAATATTCCACAGACCCACCTGTCATATCCCCACACTGACTGACTCTTTTGAACCATCCTAGCTGTCTGTCCTACCCCGAGCCTGTTAACTCCCACCACTCACATCAATTTCACTTTAGATATTAAATCAAAGCCTGCTCTTCTTTTTAATCTTTGTATCCCACAAAACATGATAGACTGGGGAATCTTAGGAAACAGATTCTAGCCTCTAATCAGTTGGTGGTTAATATGTGCGACCTTCTGGACATGAGCTGATGCATCCTGGCCCAAAGCAAATTCTTTTATTTTTTTCAAAGCGCAGTCTTGTGGACGCAGGGTGCTGTTTAATATGCATGGACTCTCTAATTACTCTCTCATAACTCTAATGATATTGCCTTGAGACAGGGTTACAGTAGGTCCAAATTACATCCGCACAAACAAACTGAGAAAGCCTGCTCCACAGAGGATTAATTCATAGTGATGCAGGAAATAGAAGATGCCGCTCAAAACATATTGCCGTATACTAATCACCATAACAATTAGTCAGGCTAATACGCAAATAGCCACCGATCAAATTTAAGAACAAAAATAATATGGACACAAGAATAAACAAGACAATGAGTGCCTCAACTAAACATCTTCTTGTTTTGCTTTGTGTTATTGTTTGAGTAATGATAGAACTTGAGATGAAATATATCTGTAATCTAAACTAACTATTTGTTCCTTACCAACCCCTTATGGCTGGAGTTATTTTGACCCAATCTCACGGTGAAAAACTAATAGTGCTTAAACCTGGACCAAAATGTCTGGCAGAGAAATAGTAATTACAATAGTCCTGACTGCCAGCTAAGTGTTGGCCACTGTTGTGAGCAACTATAATTCTTTTAAAACCTAAGATTGTTTTTAAACCTGGGCAGTTTCAGATTTATATTATTATATATTTATATATTAAATATATTATTATTATTATTATTATTATTATTATCTGATGAAATACTGCTTTGCCTTGACTCACTTGCATGGGCAGAGGTTTTCACGCCATAAAAATCCTTCTGATTGATGGTGATGAGTAATGATCTTGTCATTGTGCGCTGCCTCTGTCAGTTGGAGGCATGTTTGAAGAAAAGCCCTCTCACTGTGGGGGCTCCGTCTCAGGTCCTGCTCAGCCAGTTGATTATGGGCTGATGGTGTGTGAATGCTGCCCAGAAAACGGAGGGAGAAATTAGAAGAGTGAAAAGACAAGATGGGGGTTGGTAAAAGGTTTTGGAGCGGAGAGGCGGCAGGTCTTAAGATGCATAGACAAATTGGCCCCTTAGAATTATAAGGTTGAAAATGTAGTATTTTCTGCATACTATATGCACATGTTATTTTTGAGCTGATTAAATTGAGCTGTTTCAATTTCAAAGATTTACCGAACCAATTTGAACATTTAATTGACCAATCACATTCAGCTGCTTTGGAACGTTGACGTTTCATCATTGAACATATAAAATATTCAGCCCACATTTCAGATAAATCATTATTTTAGTTAGTTAGTAAATGTATTTTGAGATGTGGTGAGTGACAAACATGACATTGACATTTTAACATGTTTTAAATCTTACTTAGCAGCAGACTAAGTTAGCAGACTATTTCAAGTCTAGGGAGCCTGGAAAACAAAAAAAATATACAAAAACAGATTCATTTTCAACAACTTCTATTTATGAAGCTTGAACAAAAAAAACGACCACCTCCAAAACACCCACTTTTGACAAATTATATTTTCTTAATTTAGGCACTTCTTAGGATGCCCTTTATTCCCATGCATTAAATAAATGCACCCCCTTTTTCATTTTTGCTATACAAATGGTCAAAACTTTAAACCTATCTTAGAACTATAACAGAATCCACACAGAACCTTAAAATTCTAAGGGGACAAAATGTTATTTATGGACACTCTACCCAATCCTAACAGAATATTGCTTTGTCTTTAAGGAAAACCAGTGGACCATGTCTGCGCAACATAGAGCAATTTAGTTAAAGCTCATTTACACTGCTCTGGCACAGCTCTTTGTTAAACACGAGGCTTGTTCTTATTACTGTACTCTCCCACTTCTCTGTGTTTTGAAACCTAAGCACATTTATAATAACAAACTCCACAAAAACTCATGAAATAGCAGAATTCAACACTTGAGGTTAGAGATAAAAACGGTTTAATTTTATTTTGTAGCAGTCTCACACTTGTAATCCAGCTGTAGGGACTCAGGGCTGAAATTGAAAGCAATGCATCCCGAATTGCTGGTGTGTCCTCAGCGGGGTTTCGGTGGTATGTGGCAGAATCCCGGCTCTTCAGTGACTGGAGAACTGGGAGATTATAGCACTGTGCCATATCTTCACCGTGCCGCAGTGGGTGGCTTTCACACCCACAAAATGAGTCAATTATCCTGCACCCTGCACTCAGGACTGACACATGACCACAGCTCTCCCCTGTTGTAAAGTTGATCTCCATGCTTTGAAGCGTTCACCAACAATAACTGTATCTTAGTCTGGATGAAGTCTACATTTTTCACGTAGAAGAATGGGTACTGTACAAATCTGCTCTCATAGTACAGTTTTGTGTCCAAAATGCAATCGTAATGTGGTTTTGTTAGCCTATTCTACTATATATGCTCATTCATATTCTGTCTGATATGAATTCAGATATGTGGCCTGTCTGTGGCTGCACAGCTTACCAGACATTTGGTGCAGTTTCCTGGGTAGTACTGGGATGGGAGACAGCTGGGAACACCAGGTGACACAGCGAGGCAACTTATATATATGTATATTCAAGGCTAGACACTTTGCCCACCTTGCCTTTGTATGAATGTGGTGTGTGAGGCAGAGGAGGAGCTGATGTTGCAGATTGTCCGTCTAACCAAGGGCAGATGTGTCCAATCATTATATAATAATGCTGTATTATGTACAGTAAAATGTGAGAATGAAATTATTATTATTATTATTATTTTTCTTTTTTTAAATGCAAATGTTATCATTATTAACAAAAGAGTTTGCACTTTACTTATGTGAATAGAAGTAGCATGCAGGCTGGAACGTGGGATAACAGAGGAAGAATGCATTTACATCTCTGAGTTCATATGATGAAGCATGACAACCATGTTTTCTGGAGATCCTCACACTGGGTTGGGCCAGGGTTAAGAAGAAACACAGTGGAGGGAGATGTGTCATGTAATTAATGTAATAACCATAATTACACTTTCTAGTTACCATGCCATCTGCTGTAATAATGTGCATTAATAGACCAGTGGGATATTGAAAGGTCTCCACTGGTCAGAATCAAACTCTCAACCTTTACTAGTGTAAATCTGCTTTGCCCCATTGTTACCCGCATCTAATCGTAAAAAGCATTTTTATTGATCGCAAACACAGAAGCAGTGTTGGTGCGCTGTTAGCATTGTTATAGCAGGTACACTCAAACTCAGCTTTGCCCCTGAAAGTTGCAAAACATGCTTTTAACCTCAAAGCAATGAAGAATTTTAATGTTAGAAAAGAAATAGGGAGTCTGGACTGCTGCAAAGATCTATTTTATTTATCTAAATCTATTTCTTAGTGTTTGAAAACTGTAAAAATCAGGTAATCACCAGACCAACTAATCTTATTGGTTCATGCTGTTTGACGGTGTAAACAAAATTAAATTGTTACACACAAATCAATTATTCAAACAGGGGGATGGAACACTTTAGTATACCCTGAATCTGAATCATAATAGTCTGGGAGATCACACCCACAACCTCCACCATTCAAAACCTTGTATATCATAATAAATAATTACACTCAAGTTATGCAGATATGTAACAATGGCTTTGATTGATCGCTGCATTTAAATAGCTCACTCTATTGCAGTGTCATCTAAGGAGAACGATACACGAAGACAAAGAGGAACAGGAACATGTTTTTCCGAAGGACGAAGCTGCCTCAGCACTCTGCAACTCCCCATACCCTTAACCAGGTAACTCGGTTATTCTGAGGGTGATCCTTGCACACGTCACATGTATTTTAAGTCTTTTTGCATGTCTCAGTTTCTTATGGGACTGTAAAGAATATGTGAGTGGTTACTTCAAGCTGAAATCCAAAAGACGATTTTCAATAGCATATGTTTTCCCAAACATTTTATTACTTTCCCAGATATTTCCATGGCACCGGCAGATGTTCCAGAGGCTATCATCAAAGAGATTTATGCAAGCAGATTACGGCCAAAGATTCCACAGCACTGAATAAACATATGCCCGTCAGAAATGGACATATCTTCCTTGTAAAGTGCTAGAAATATTTGAATATCTTTGAGCCGACAATGAAGTTAGCCAAGTCTGCATTCAGCTCCAGCAGATGCAAAGGTATTTTATCATTCACGAAAAGGTGAAAAGACTCATCACGACTTCTCTTTCTCAGACATATGGCAGCACTTGTGGAAATGTAAAACGCTGGCAGTTTGGTACTCACTTCTAAACCTAACATACAAGGATTTGAACTACAAGCATCCACTCCATTGTCATAAAATACTAATAAAATGATGGGTCATGTTAAAACATTGGGCATATGTTGGTGCACTGCTGTTGTCAGCAAACAGATGCTCTAGTTCACTCATTATCAGTTGGTTCCGTCTGTTCTGCTGACTGCAATGAATACAGCAGTAAACGGCTTATTTGTCTGAAAAAATCACCAGCAGCATGTCGGCGCAAGGGCCAGGCAAGACTCCAACTTGTATTACTCACATACACACACATACACATATTTGATTTTCATCTTTTTTTTTTTTGAGATATTACATTGACTTACGTTAACTTTCTGGAGCTTGAGCAAAACGTTGCAGCTTATTAGGCACAGAAGACGAGATGTGTTGTCTTTTTCACGCAGGAGATCAATTTAGAAGCCACAACTACTTAAAAAAAAAAGGCTTTCAACAGCTCGCCTCTCTGACCCGTGCCTGCGCTGTGTAAAACTGTTTAACTGAAGTCACATTCAAGGCACGTCAGGCAAAACATTAAACGCTTTTAAATGAATCTCGTAAATAACAGTGTTCTAAAGTAACATCTTTCCATCTGCTGTTAGACTCTTTATAACACCAGTCACTTTAATAGATATGTCAATACTGTACGACCAAACCGTAAATTGTGAGTTTATATCTATTTTTATCTTATTTAGAAAGCCCTTATTTTTATGCATGCCTTATTTTATATATTATCTATATTTATGCTAATATTATTGTTGTTTCATGTTGCACTTTACCGCCGAAGCAAGTTCCTCGTTTGTGAATCTTTGTTCTCAAACGATGTCAATAAACCTTTTTCTGATTCTGATTCTGAAAATAACTTGTGCCACAAATAATAAAGCAGTCATGTTTAAAGCAATTACCAATAATCATGTTCAACAATAAACCAATCATGTCTGAACTGTAAATGTATGTATCATGTTTTGTAAAAAATAACTTGAATTTACCAAGTCTCTCACACTAACTTTGTTACTTCCTTAAATCCTGTTATTGATAATACAGGATTTATATCATGGGGACCTGATTTTGTCCGTTTAAAGGTTTTCGTCCCAACAATGTGATAATTACCTGCCCACACATACTGTACAATTGAAAATATGTTCTATGCATCTATTCATTCATTTATTGTTTGCTTGTTTGTTCAAATGGACAATTTTCAACTCAACAGTGGCGTGCAGTTTGGGCCATCAAGGCAATCAGTGATTGGCCAATGAAATCTGAAATTACCATGTGTCACAACTACCGGTAAATATGAATTGTTGGAAAATATATCCAAATAATCCCGGTTTCCCCTCACTTCTGCTGCCGAAGATTGACTGAACTGAGCTGCTACAGGCTGCTGGGCATTACTGCGCGGGAAGCATGATTCTCATTTTACCGCAGTTGCTCAGTCTGTGACCGTGTTCAGAGGCTCGTTTCAGCTCCGCTCTCTAACATGAGCTTTTAGAACCAGAGCAGAAATCAGCTTCTTTTATGGGCCTGGGTATGCGCTCTGAGGACCACAAAGCCTCAAACCCATGGATCTAGGCTCAAACCACGCTGAATAAACCTGTGTGGGAATCAAGGATCCTTCCTGGTTTTGCCCTAACGGCGCGTGTGCAAAGAGAAGCGAAGCAACAGCAGCGCCAAGTTTAATTTTCATTACTATATTTTAGAGGCAAGTCTTGGTTTGTAGCTAAGGCTATATTCATTTTGCCAATGATTAGACGTTTGTTAGAAATACAGGCAGTCATTTAACAACATAGAGTGCTAATCTGTGTAGGGAATTGGGCGGTGAAGTGACCTTATTTATTTCATTTAGCACTTTGTTAAGGTATGGGATATTAGCACAGTAGGATAGGCGAGCCCACCCTTGCATAATAGATTGTTGTTGTTTTTTTTAACTTTTCTATTACCCACTAATACCCCAGGTCTGCTTGCCCATCCATAAAAGTCACTGCACACTACTGTAACTCAACATAATTAACAACGCCTTTCAATAAATGTGTTTTTATTGTCTATGTTTGTCTGTGTCTGGAGATTTGTGTTATGTAAAATTATTGTTAAGCCTATAGTTACTATGGGCTTAAGGTGGGTATACTTTCAGGACAAATAACTTGTCGCCTCAGACACATAATCTCCTCCTGATGCAGCAGTCTGTCCCCAAATAAATATAAATTCACATTTTTAAAGGCCACCATTCCTCTTGCCAAAATATTGTTCCTTCCAGTGCGATAAATGGGTCACTAATTCCAGTTAATGTTGAGTTTGTTCCCATCTAATTGTTTTACATTGTCTCCCAGCCTCACAGAAATTATTTAAACATTTTCTGACGAGTATTACCTTTTCTCTCCAGGTGCTTTTGTGAAAACTATACAATTTGATGTCAAAAGCACAATTAAAAGCATTGATTTTCTAAAAGGTTGGCTACACATGTTCTGCCCCTTATTGTTTGTCCATTACAGTTTCTTGATTATTTGTCACAGATTTGTAGCTTCTAGGATCCACAACACACAGTATGTCAGATGTTTTTGTTACCTAAAGCAACATGTGTCCCTCCTGTTTGATCTGCATTCTCATTTGTATGCTCTTGTGGTGCACTCCCTTTAAGACAATTTGGCAGCTTTCATATTGTCAGGCTTTTGATCTTTTTCTTTTCTTTTTCTGATGCCTTACCAAGACCATGGACAAAGGGAATGCAGTTAACACCCATACAGCTTTTTAAACATTCTTTACTCCTTATTTACATCTTGTGTTACAACATGTAAACAATGTACCGTTTTTCATAGTAACATATTTTGTGGTGTTTTTTGTGACAAAAACCCATTTGTGTTTCTTGCATTGCTCCTGCAGAAATGATTCAGTTTTTCCACATTTTTGTGGTCTATAGGTGCTTTGTATTTACCGGTTTACTGGAAGCTCAGCGTGGTTATTAGAATCAGAATCAGAAAAGGTTTATTGCCATTGTCAATGAACAAAATTCACACACGTAGGAACTTGTTTTACACAAACATTTCTCCAAAAATAAAATCGTACCAGAATAACATTTTTTCAATTGTGAGGCTGATCTGAGCTATTCACAAAAATGCATCTAGTAATTTCAAGTTTGTGGTGCTGTGAGACGTGGCTAAAGCTAGTAAATGGAAAACTGCACTTACAGTTTATTGTCTGCTTTTTATTTGTTTCCCCTCTGCACCGTGTTTTATTGCTTCTTTATGTAATGCAGCATGTTTGCTTAAAAAATATAACATTTTAGATTTTGAACATAGTGTTTATTACAAAATCAAGTTAGGAAATGTTAAGAAATTATGATTTTCTCGCTTTCATCTGACTGCAGTGTAGCTCATCCTTGTTCCAAACAAGACTAGACCCTTCAAACAGACCACAGATTTTGTCCATTAGTTCATGTTTTGTCCTTACAATTCCATTAACTTCAAATAAATGTATAATGTTCAGACAGTTTCTCTTATTTACTCTTACTTGAGTAATTTATTGGATCTTCACTTCTGTTTGAGTAATATTATTTGGAATTAACGGTCCTTTAGACGGTACAGTCTTTGGCTTCTCTATCTCTGTTGCTGAGACTATATTTGACACCAGAGAGAATAACTTCAATAAAAAAAAAAGTTGACTTCCATTGAAATGAATAATGTAGTAGAATGTATACGTTATTTTTAATAGTTGCAGTTAAAAAGGAAGGAAGTTAAAAACCGAAGGATCCTTGTGGGCTGAGGGAGCTGCTGTACCTCCCTGCGGTCTGCAGCCAGCTAAGCCTCTGTTAATTTCTCTAACCACCTTGGTCATCTTCTCCATAGTCATCATTAATCATCTCACCTTCTCTCTCTCTCTCGCTCTCTCTCTCGCTCTCTCTCGTCTTCTCTGTGCTGTTTTGCCCCTCCCCCAGCCTCTGCACATGCTCCAGTCCCTTTGCAGTCCTTGTGCCTGAGCGCTGCAGTGAGATCAGGAGCCACACACCAGGCAAACAACCAACACACTTACTCTAATTGTAAGCACACTCACACATCTAATCATTGTATAGATCACTGCTATTATTGTAACTGCAGGCACAAAAATAATACTGTGCGTGTTTGGGGCGGCACTGGTCGGAGAATCGATTTCCGCTCCAACCAGTACACATGCCGTTGTCGTCCTTGGGCAAGACGCTCCATCCACCTTGACCATGAAAGTGGTGTGTGAGAGAGTAAATGGTGATTTCCGGACGCTGATTGGTTGGCTCTGATTGGCAGCCTTCCGTCCGTCAGTCAACGCAATACAATTTAAAGCATCTTTGAGAGTCCAAAAAAGCACAATGAAATCCATGTTATTTTTTGGAGAATATCTTTACAATTTACTAAGGAAAGTTGCCCAATAGAGCCAGGTTTCCAGAAATTGCATAGCTATTAAAATCACCTAAAAAGCAATTCATCTAAAAACATTGTTTTAAATAAATATGTTTACTTACTGAGGCGACATTACTAACTCATTGTGGCTGTTGTTAATGTCTTTAAATGCAACAAGACATTACATTTTCTGATATCCAGGCCAAGTGTTCCTACATTCTATAAAAAAGAATATAAATCGGATCTACAGATTTACAGATCCAGATATTTTCTATGTAAGGAATGTTCTTATTTCATGCAATGTACATTATGTCACAGATCAGACCAATATGGAGCAGGAGTCAGCACACAGATGAATAATTGAGGGCCCACATTGCATTTGTGCTGCTTATGCTGGATCCATATGCTCGAGTATACTCTGAGTGGAACTGAAAGAAAACTAATTCTCTCTGACTGGTCCATGTTTGCGCTTAAAGCTACATGAGTATCACTCTCCTCGCTAGCTATGTCAAGTGTAGTGTACATTAACAACACTACAAAAACATGATTATTTTTGTCACTTTTTGTGTGTGCAGATATTAATATTCATATTAAATTATAACATAAGTAGATGATCATTTTACATGTTAATTACAAACTGTCTATAAATCTCAAATGGCAAAGTACTAGAACTGGGTCCATGGACTGACATTTCACCGTGACAAGCAGCAGATTTACCTCATTTATGTGTTTTTATTTTTGGAAAGTGACTATGTGACATTTTAAAACTCCACATGTATCACTCGGGAGCTTCATTTTTCAAAGTACAGGGATGTGGGCAGGGATAGGGGGTTGGTGAAAATGTAATTTCTGAGAGCACTCGAGCCTCACTTGCCGGACAGTACAGGCATAAATAAATTAAAATACAACTTTGAGTAAGATAATAAGGAGGAAACAGCTTTGTGGATTTAGCATAATATTTCCGCCTTAATATTAAACTCAAATTTGAACTTGAACTGTAATAGATGCTCTCTATGTTTCTGTGGTTCATAAATTAAAATGAGAACACAATATGTTTTTTCCTCTTTTTCTTTTCCAAACCGATACTTCAGTGTTGAAATATTAAACTTTTAACCCATTTCGCCAAGTAAACAAGACCTTTACTCCTACTGATTTAAGTGTTCATTGCGGTTTTGTATCAAGCTGCTACAAATAAACAACTTCACTTGTTCAGCAATCTCTCTCTGCTGACATCGACGACTGCAGCTTCCCTCTGGGGCCGTGAGAGCCTGGAGTATCTCTGACATCACCTCGCCAAGTGCCAAATGAGGTCAAATCACACTTTACACACTTAGTCAAACTCAAAAAAACACACAAACTCTTCACTTCCACTGCAGGGCTTGCTCCGATCCAGGCATCAGGGTCTGTATTGCATTTGGATGGTCAAGAGGAGGGGGGAAAAGCATGCTGGGAAAACATCCTGTCCCACATTTGCTGCTGCAGTGAAGGCAATAATCTGCAGACTGTAACAATAGGTTCACAGACAGTGCGGACGGTTCTCCCGGGTCAGGAACAATTGTTTGAGAGCGCAGAAACAGCTAGAAATACAAAAATACATAGCATTCAGTTTGTTATGAATAATGGGTCATTTCATTTTGACGGAACAGGAGAATTTGTGCTGTCTATGTAATCCAGTGTCGTCATTGGTCAGTCTGTCTGTGAAGAGAGGCAGCAGCCTTATCCCCAAACCTGAGCCAGCGTTGATTTCATGGGAGAAAATAATTACCTTGCGCTCACAGATGGTTTTTAACAAGATTTAAACTTACAAATTAAAGCAAGACGCTGCAGGTGAAAAGGAAAAAGACTTAAATTTAGAGATATCAATTTGCAAATTCTACTGTAGATTACAAGCATAAATGCGAGATAAAAATATATTATACAGGTTTTAATCTTACTTTATTTTGTTGACCTTTTTAGCCACAAACCATTAAAGAGAGCCAAGACACTTTATTGTGCCCTGGGGGGAATTTATCGTGGACATCATATTAAGAACATCAACAGCAAAGACACAATTAAAATTAATTCTTAAGATGAAATATTTTTGAAATGACAACAACTAGTGCATAAAATGGTATGCTTGAGAAATGTTAAAGTGCATTATGTTTATTAAAGTCATTTAGTAGTTTAATCGATGTCTGGAGAAAAGAAGGATAAAAGACGGTTAGATTTGCAGTTGGGAATGTGGAGCCTTCTTCCTGACGGTAACATATTGTATTCTGAGGATAGAGGATGTTGAGTCATGATCTTGGTGCCTTGTTTCATCACAGTCCTCTCATAAATCATCTGCAGTGGTTCATGGTCTTCGTAATCGAGGATTAGTAAAGTAGATTTTACTGACATGATGTGTATAAATTTAAGTTAAAACTTTAATAAAACAGGTTTAGGATTAGATTTCCACAAATCTTTCTCAGAATCAGAAAAAAAGTTTATTGTCATTGTCAGTGCACAGAATGCATACACACACGAGAATTCAGCAACATGGTACAACCCACAACAATGAACAATAATAACAACATATACATAAACTCTGATAAAATATGGCTTGCATATAATAATAATAATAATAATAATAATAATGATAATAATAATAATAGACTTAGATTAAATATTTCGACTTAACATAAATTGGAAAATGTTGTTATCTGAAAGCTTATTTTATTAAAACCCACAGAAAAACCCAGCATAAATAAATAAATGTGTGATTGCAGACTAAGAGCAATATCCAACTGGTCCAACAAGTCTTCACAAAAAAATCATTTTCCATCAATAACACAAACAGAGAAGTCCAGCACAACATTGATGTACAGTTCGCAATCCACAAATAAGAAAAAAAAAAGCCAAATTACATACTTTGAAGCCAAATTGAACAATTCCTGCCATGATTTTTGCCTTGACATTTCAGTAGCATCTTTTTTGGGGGGGGCCACACACCCACACTTACTTGTTTATTTGCTTAGCTGGCGGATGAAAAGGTTCTTCTTATAAATCATGAGAGCACAATTTTTGGCAAGTTCCAAATGGCACAGTGTCTTGAAAACAAATGGCGCTGGAGTGCTCTCAGGTACTTTCTTGCTCTAATCTGGTATTTGAGGATGATAATTCCCAGAACGCTAATGTAGTATAAAAGGCTGCTCAGAATTAGCCGGTTTGGTGCAAGAATATGACGCTTCTGTCTCTGTTTCTTAATTCACTTTACAAGAAAGACAAATAAATAGTGAGCTTTTGGTGAACACACTGCTTGATGCATCACTAATATGGTTAATTAACACTTAGGCATTAGCTTAAGTGTTAATCAGCGCTGTTGGTTCTGGCTAAAGGAAACTCTGCTGCCAGGGTCATTAGAGTGACACTAAGTAGAAGGTGAATGCCCAATTTACCCATCAAGTTCGTGCCAGATGGACAGGCTGCAGGCTACGTGCTGCTACATATTATGAGTTATAGATTGATTCAATCCAACCAGCTTAAAGATGCACTGCGTATCTTTTCTAGCGAGGGCCCCCCGTCATACTGTGGTACTGTGGTATTCAACATGCCTTCTTATGTGAGCCGGCCTCTCCACTGATCCGACCTGGCCTGGTAACATCATGTTTGCCTCCGTGGACGCTATACTGTGGAGAGGTTCCAAAAACACAGTAGCATCTCCATGGAAACACGCAGGTGGTGAACCCTTCAGAGGGTTAGTCTTTGAAGGAACTATTTGATTGTTGTATTCTTATCTTTTGCATCGTTCTGTAATCCTGCATATCTTCTCTGTCTACCTCGGCAGGGCCCAAAAGTCTTATCTCACTAAGCTTCTCCATGTTTTTAAAGTCCATATTAGGATTGTCGCCGAGAGGATAAAGTAAGAGCTAGAAAG
Organism: Chaenogobius annularis; assembly: GCA_015082035.1. Taxonomy (NCBI): domain Eukaryota; kingdom Metazoa; phylum Chordata; class Actinopteri; order Gobiiformes; family Gobiidae; genus Chaenogobius; species Chaenogobius annularis. The sequence goes on from BJKM01000680.1 coordinate 82,176, forward strand.
CTAGAGTTGTAAACAACATCAAAATACTAATTCAAGCAGATGTCAATACTGAATTAAACACATTTGGACCTTTCCTGAAAAGTTTCAGAAAGTCTTCATTTGTATGAGAAATAGTAACGCCTCAATGGTAATAAAGAAACTTCTATTACCGTCAGTTGAAAACTCCATTATAGAATAAATTATTTTCCTTAGTATCAACATCTTGATAAGTTGGGGTATCCACCAAAGCACATCTTGTAAAAGCAGCACTGTGCACTGTCTGCATCTAATAATCAAGTGTTTTATGTCTCGTCAATCCAGAAATTAGAACAAAAAGCAGCACTCTGATTGGCTGCGTTGGGGTGGTCCGCCCCAGTTTCACTTTACTGTCTGAAAAAAAGCACTTTTAAAGCTGTGCATGAACACAGTGAATATTAATGCTGTGCCAAAAGGTTTGTGAGAGCCAGGGACGAGTTACAAAAATAAAAACCTACTTCTGGTTTTGCTGTGTGAAAATCTGGTACCCCAGCTTTAACCTCTTGTCAAGCATGCCTAAACGTTTGCCTGTGTGATTGTGTCAATCTCTTTCCCTAAACTATTCGTGCCCATTCAAAAGCACATTAACGCTTCAGGCACCTGAGATCCCTAACAGCAATGATACAAAATGAAAAATACTCAAAGCGAAAAACACCATTTGCTGTAACTGACTGGAATTACAAATGTGATGAAGCCAAGAAAGCACAATAGAAATGTTCTGAGCTGTGGACTTCCTTAATTAAAAATGTTATTTTTCTCTCCCTTGTCACAGACAGCTCGTACATGCCAGTGCAGTAAAGTGGAGGCTGGTGTTGAATTTACCACTGGGGCTACTGTTGCGTATACAGTCAGCCTGATAAGCCACATTTGAATAATTCCCATATAGCTCTTCTGCTTCATCTTTGGTTTACCATCACAAAAGTGCGCTGCTGTTGTGCTCACGCAGTTGTTGCAGCCACAGTTCATCAAAAACAAGCTTTAGAAACGGCATTGAATTTGGTTGGAGACGAAGATCTAAATAAGCTTCGCCTCACACAGGAATTGACATTTTAAAATTCCTTTCCATTATGTTTGTGTTGTTTGCAAGACATTTTTGAGGATGAAATGTGCACTGCTTCATGGGAGTTTAGGCTCTGTTCTTGTATTGCAGGGGGATAATCCATACTCCCTGAAAACCGACAGTTCAGAGAAATAGTGGGAGTCTTTAATTCCATGGTTTTGAATGTTACTATATGATATCTATATAGCTTTTGAGCGAAGGAAGACTATTTAGACAACACAAACAAAGCTTTAAATGGACTTCATTACTCCCAATGTATTAAAGGTCACAAAGGCAAGGTGTGTGTTTTTGTTGTGTGACCGTTACAAGCCTGGGTACTGTAAAGTAGTACATTTATATCTGGACATTATACAATTATTTGGAATTTAAGAATATCTACAAAACTTAAAGAAAGTACACTTAGCAGTTTCCGTGGCTTGGATTAGCATTAGCATACACACAGAAGGACTGAGTAAGATTGCCACTGCAGCAGAGGAGTATCTGAAGATGGATATTTTGTGCCGGGTGCCAACACTATTTTGGGATCCTAAGCCCGTGACTTGTCCCTGAGCAGGCTCTGATCAGCTTTGTCATCGGGTCTGAGTGCAGCACACACACACACACACACACACACACATACACACACACGCACACACACACACACACACACACACTATACCACCTATATACGCATACACACTGTGGAGGAGCCAAGGTGCATCTGACACTCACAAAAGTAATAGGTCTTTCCATGTTTTTTGGAGGTAGGAAAAAATAGCATTTTACCTCTCAATCTTCCTCTGAATTGGAAACTGCAAAGAAGAGTGACCTGAGAGGCAGAAATAAAGGAGGAATGGTGAGTGACATGGAGGTCGTCAATAATTGTCTCAAAAAAATCATTAACAAAAGAATAACAGCTAATGTTTCGTGGCATGTTTCAAGAAGCAAATTTTAAAATGAAAATCACTAGGTTAATTTAAGGCATATTCTTACAATTAATCATGTTATGATCTCATGGACTCTGATCGCCTAATAGTATTTATTTATTTGGAAGCGACATCAAGCCTAATAAGAGTAATAAGAGTCATAAAAGTAAGTAATGCGACTGTACAAAATGCAATGCGTATGAGTCTCCTAACTACATTTTTTGTTGGCTCATGTTTTTAAACGAATCAATGCTTTTGATATGCATGTAAAGTGTTCTTTTTTTTACGCTTCAGAACCAGTATTACTTTAATCTCCAAGGAGACATTAATTTCGTTGCTGACATAGAGCTGACTGACAGAAGAATTAAGTTATTTTTCATTACTTTATTCTGTACCAAAGTAAGAATACAATAACTCTATCCTTTTTTTGTATGTGATAAATGTTTTATTGGATTGTGCATTTCTGACATTGGCCTCATCACATTGCAAGGTGTATATCCTTTTACTAAACCCGTAAAAACTGAATACATTTCGTTTACACAATTTTCCTATTTGCATGTTCCTGCGCAGATTGACCGTTTCTTCTTAATTGCATTTGGTAAAGTCTGTGTCATTTTACGCACACGTTTGATCACTTGTATCTCCAAAGTGCTGCTCTCGGATAGTACTCCTAATGAATGTAAAAGTTTTGGGGCGCACAGGAGAAGTGCGCGTGGCGCGTGGCGCGTGGCTCGTGGCGCATTGGTCTGCTCGGCTGTAGTGAATGAACGGAGAGAGGAGGGGCACAGATTGTACATAACCCGCGCTGGGTGCAGGAACTCTCCAGATGTGAAGAGCCAAGACGCGGGGCTGCACGCTCTTGAGGAACACCAGTCGCAGTTCATGAGACGCCAAAGAGCACTCACGGGATTTTTACGCAGCGCTAAAGCGTAAAAACGGCGCAGAAGCGGGAATGACTACTACGCGGCTTTACGTTCTTCTACAGGACCCAATCTCTTCTTGATAAAAGGACCAAACGAGATTGTCCATGATATTTTAAAAAAAGAAGGGCGCAAAGGTGGAGCGATTAGAAGGGGCTCATGACGGGACTATTAATCCTGTTAGTGCATCAAACCCACCACGGGGTTTTGGAAACGTTTGGATGGAAACATTTGAGATTGCTTTTGGTTTTATACGAAACTGCTGACTAGTCACAAGAGGGACTTCTTCAAACTACATTTTTCTGGAGCGTTATTGTTTGTTTTTCGAGCACAGAATGTTTGGCACGGGCGCTTTGTGAATATCCGAAAACTCTTTCTAAATCTTTTTCCTCTCCAAGTATTTCTACATCTAAATGGAATTAGTTGGACCTGAAGCGGTTTGTGAAAGGAATAGACATGGTACATGGAAACAGCTTCCATCGCGGTAAGACATTCACTTATTTTCCTTTTTTTTATTTTTCGCGCACTAATTTGCCTTTTTCCAGCCAAAAATAATAATAATAAGATGATTTTTTTTTATTATCTGTGAGAAAATGCATAAAGGATAAGTGTACCATTTTATTTGTTTGAAAAGATAGCGGGACTATATAGAAAACACAAAATCACAATTGAAGTGCACTAAATTGTAATAGTTTCCTACACAAACCTTTTATTGGCTTGCACATTCCACTCGATGTTTAATTGTCCATTGTTCAAAGACAATATTACACAAAATCAGCAACATTATCAGATGAATTAACAGATGGTGATAATGTACATGGAATTGTTAATCCATAATTAACTCTTTGCTGATTCAAACCTCACTAAGCAGGAATGAAGCTGAGGGGGAAAAAAGCCAAATCTTCTGTGTCAACATTTGGCTTCCTTTCTTTCAGTTGTTGCTGTCAGTCTTCTCATACTGGGGTTGTCTGGGGCAACGAAGAAGGATCTTGCAGGTAAAACATTCATAACAGTAATTGGCCAACAAATTTGAATAACACTATCTGTTTTCCTTGTTTGCTCAATTGGATAATGTTTGTTGTGCTCTTCTATTGCAGGGAAAAACAATTCTGGAGTGAAGCCTGTGGGTCAGTGTGGGACATGGGTGAAAGAACCAGATGGAGGACTGTTCACTTCTCCCAATCACCCCAACAAATACCCCCCAGACATCGAGTGTGTTTACATCCTTGAAGGTAGGTGGGACCAGTTAGCCGGAAAATCAATGAAGTTTTATCAAGCCGTCACTTTAAGCCGTGGTTATTATCAGCTGTTGGGGTGGTCCACTGATTTACCGCTTTATGGCGCAATTGTTTCTCTATGACATGTTATTTACACACCATAGTTAAAAAGCGAAAGAAAATGGAATTCTGTCAACTGGACTGACGTTTTAGGACGTTTCGCCGCTCATCCAAGTTGTTTCTTCAGTTCATTTTCTTTCAACAATGTTAAAGTTCTATATATAAAGAACAAACTACATTGTACCCCTTATCAATAATGTCAATCAGTGTACTGTGCATTCATACAGATACCATTAGGTGACTCAAGTTATTCCAGCTCAAAGTACCTCAGAAGAAAAAAAAAACATTCCAAATTTCCAAGATGACATATTTTCCACAGTAATCTAATGTGTTTGAGTCATTGATTATGCTGATTAATGAAACACAATCCAGATGATTTAGAATTACCTTTATGCATTTCAATGTGGCTTGTTTTAGTCTTCAACCATATGCAACAAGGAAATAATCAAGCTGTTGAATGCAATATTTAACCATCATAAATCTCATTATTGTTTGTTTTTTTCCCCCCACTGTAGTATTTCACCGCTAAACCCTTATATGGACGTTTCTGTCAACAGTATCAAAACTCTTACACAACGTTCAGACTGGCCTAATGCAAAGCTATTGGCATATGCTTGAACGGAAATAATAAGTTTAACTGTTCAATTGAAATGTAATTAGCATTGAAGAAGCGCATTGGAGATCAATATTGAGCGCGTGTTGGTAATGTCAATAACTTCCCATACTACCATTTAGACCATCATTATTTGTATTGTGTCTCGCAGCTCCGCCAAGACAATGCATCGATCTCCACTTTGACGAGAATTACTCAATCGAATCCTCTTGGGAATGTAAATTTGACAACATCGAAGTCAGGGATGGGCCGTTTGGCTTCAGCCCCATGCTTGGACGCTACTGTGGGCAACAAAGTCCTCCCGACATCAGGAGTAGTGGGAGGTATCTGTGGATAAAGTTTGTCACAGACGGAGAGCTGGAAGCGGTTGGATTTTCGGCGAGTTACAACTTCACTGCGGGTAAGTCTTGTCTGGCGTCACAGAGCTGTTCTCTTGAGTTCTTTGTAAGCATGCACAGTGAGACTCCCGTAGTGCTGCTATGAATGAATAACAAACATGAGCCAGGGAAGTGTGCCACCACGGCCTCCTCCAGCTATATTTATCGATTGTCTGTCGGTGCGTAGTTACTATTTTCTATTGCCAATATACCGCCATTGACTTTCTGCTGTTTCTTTTCATGGAGTGCGTTCTGGGTTGACACTGAGCTTGGTTTATATCCAGTTTACCTCCAGGGAAAATCCTTATTACTATCTTAAACACACAATTGATTCACATTGGATTATTGCGGTGTGAATGGGAGTGATGGGATAAAGTTTGAGTATAAATGGGATATACAGTGATTTCTATCTGCCCACTCATTAAATATGCAAGCTGCAAACATATTTTTATTGCTGTGTATAATAGAATATTGGTATGGTCTTCTTTCACTTCTAGTACATGATAATTTCCTACGGTCTCTTCTAGATAGTTGCTTATAGTAAACCATTGGATGCAAGATTTTGTATTTAGAGGTAAATGGTTATTGTAATAAGAACTTGCAATCTGGAACTGTATCACATCAAGCCAATTTCTGAGGGTCCGTTTGTGTCAAAACAAACATGGCGCCTTGAGAGTAAGAGAAAAGAATAAATCAGCGGGCGGAGCGTTAAACTAAACTAAACATAGATTTGTTCTGATTGTTACAACGATATTTGTTCCACCTTTGAGAGACAAAATGATGCTACAAATGAGTGGCTGTGATTGGACCCTCATAAAATTCGACGGTTGTCTGTTGCACTCTATGGTCTGCTTTTTAACAGACAGTTGGAGGGACTGGCGTGCAATGCAAAACTCCCTTCACAATCAATATGACATGTTGGGTTGTTCCTGTTTGGCGATTGTTGTTAGCACTAGGTGTTGTTTCAGCTCCAAGCACTTGTTCTTAACCTTATTCCCAAGTCTTGTTTACTTTACAACACCCATAAAATGTAGTTTTTTGGGTGAGGTGGAGATTAGAATGCTTGAGTAAATAAAACACAAATCAAGACAAATTCCAAGGTAGCTTCAGACATGATTATGTGCTGTATCGTAGTCATTTTCGAGCGCTGGTGCATGAATCTTATCCCTCTACTGTCAGCTCGCCCATCTAATTTGATGCAACTCTTCAAAAATGCTTTGGTAGTGAAAATATGTTGAAGGTGAGAATAAAACAAGCTATAGGTGGAAGCGTGCTCAAAAGACATTTTACACTAAACAAATACTTATAACATAATAACAGCTGCATATATGTGTGTGAAATACATACCAAACATAGATTATTTTTGCATCATAGTTGTGGTTAAGAGATTGTATCTTATGTTTAGCAGGAAAAAAGGGTTTAACTGTAAGAAGTTGCTTAAAATTGTAAGTGGTTGCTCAAGATAAAGTAGTGTTGTGTCATATTTTGATACGGAGGAAAAGCTAGATACTGATTACAATAAAACATCATAATGTACTTTTAAAGAAGCATTTGCTTAAATATTATCATGTGCATTTGTACTGGTGCTGATATTCATAATTTTAGAAGTATTCAGGTAAGGTCCTACATTGTCCTTTTTAGGTAATTTCTTCAGCATCAACACTTCAAATGAGTATCTAGTTAGTTTTGATACTAGTTTTAGTGTTGGTTAGTATCTTAGTACCCTAACTAACTGTGAAAGAACAAAGTCAGAATAATGCTAATCCATGAATGCATCTTCTCAAATTTAGATTAGCAGTGAAATCCAATTTGCGTTGTTTCGGTTTGCAAACTGTCCTGACAGATAATTCGCAGTGAGAAAAACAACTGTGCCTCTTCCATTTTGATAGAAAATATCTTTGCCATATGATTTGCATAATTAAAGGAGATCAAATTTAAACATTCAATCAAAAAAAACGAATAGCATTTGGCATCTGCAGCTGCTCCTCTAACTATTTACAAGCCCTGTTTTGTGAATGGGAGCGCTAACATTGGGATGAAACAGCTCAGTTACGCATTTTTGTTAAAAAAAGTAGCATCTGCCGTTGCGTTTTGAAAAGCCCAAATGCTCCTGATGACTAACGCACAGTGAACGAGTGTGTGCGTCATATTTAAGTTTGGTCTATTGCATCAGGACATTGCACCTCTCATGTGTCCCACCAAGCACTGGGGATTATAACTCTCCAGAGATGCACAACACAATGACTAACACAACTCTCCAGGATATGAGACACAATTATTCTCTAAATAGCACTTGTGTATCTTACTTCCCCCCAGCAAAATACTGATAGTCTGATACTTTTTTTTTATTTTTGTGTTGAATTTAAGAAAAGGTGGGAGAAACATTTTGTACAATGATTTTATTGTTCAATAGGAACAGGTAAAAGACATTTTTTTGCTTACTCATGGCAGCTTCTTATTTTTTCTCTGCAATGACTACAAATATAACAACTACTCAATTAAGTATTGATAGTAGTAGAGGCTCGCGTAAACAAAAAAACAAAACAAAAAACAAAAAGCTTAAACCTATTACGTGCCCATTGTCCCAAAAAGAACAATATAAAATGTAATTTGTTTTTTGACATATTATATTGTACTTTGCCTTCAAACTTTGCATTGGAAACAAACAATGTCTTCTTCACCTCTAGAGAGGCAATGCTATGGAAAACATCAAATATTACTTTTTGGAGTTAATGCAAAATAACTCAAACATTCTCAAGTCAACTGAAAGTTTATTCTGAGCATTGACAGTATTTTAGATTACATCACACGTCCTCCTTCACACTTGTGAACGTGGACCTTTTTCTAGTGGAGATGCAGGGCTTAAGCCATGGTTTGGTGGATATAGTCTGTAACTTAAGTCCCACAAGTCATTACTTGGTACTGCTCCTTAATCAAGTTCACGTACAGTGCACTGGAAATTCACTCAATTAATTGATTGGAGCAAATAGGACGGAAAGTACCGGTAACCAAGTAACACTCTTGAAAAAAGTGGTTTGCCAATTCTCTGGGGCTACAACACTGCATACAGGCCATAAACAATTGCATGTCTTTCAAATCAAAGACTTCGTTCTCACTTAGCCTTCATTCAGAATATTGTAGATCTTATCATGGGTCATCATTATTCTGGAAGATAAGGCTAATGAGCAGCTTAAGGTCTATAAAGTCCAAATGACTGAGGTTTGGTTTGAGACCTATGAGACATTTTAGTGTCCACTAAAGTTTTTAAAATGTAAAATCTTAGTTGCAATCTCATTCCAAAAACATAAGTCTGAATAAAATGTTGGGTGTTAATCATTACTATTCATGACTTCTCTTTTAGTCATGAATAGTAACATTACCGGTAATTGGATTCTAGTACAAATAGTGAGACTGGAGAGACTGGAGTGCATGTGTGGAGGTATAGTCTCAGTACAGAGTGACCTTAGCACACTCTCCACTGACAGATGTAGTGGTGTTTCAGCACCTTAAGATGAGGCTAGAGCAAATAAAAGCAGCAGTTTTTTTCACTCTTCCTTGCTCCGTGATCGGATGGGCAACTATTTGCAGAAAGACCTATCACGCAGGCAGGAGCAGGGACGATTAAAGAGGCAGGTTCCCAAAGTGATAGTCGAACTCGGAACCCTCGCCGAGGGTCTCGAAGCATGAGCAGGGGCTTGCAAGATGACTTCAAGATGTAATGTAGAAATGATGCTACTGTTATAAATATATCCATTTTTTAAATTGAAAACAGAATGTTTTAGTAGACAACACAATAAACTACTAAAATAAATACAAATAAACCTCATTTTAATAGGTTTACAACTTTAAATTATTACAGATGTGTATTTCATTTTACTGTGGTGCTACTGAGTCGATTGCATGGTTATTTTGGGGGTCCTGGCCTAATATTGTGTTAACCCCTTACTTAAATGACTGAAATACACCAAGGCTTGTTTTGTTATTGTATTTGTATTGTAGTATACCAGGGTACACAGTGGTAACATTGCATGTATCTTTGTTAGCCTTGCAATTGTGATTGTGGTAAAATTGATGAAAAGAAATATCCCGATATTTTTTTAAGCATCCCGATAACAATAGTCAGAAAATATGATGTAAGGAATGTGTTAACACATGTCTATAAAACGTCTTTAAAGGTCTAATTGAGACAAATGTGAAATGTTTGTGAAATGAATCACAAAAGCGCAGAAATATTACCTTATACCTTTGTCGGTGTAATCCCTCATTCGTCCAGGAGTGTTCCATTGTAGAAAAAGATTCAGTTGTAGTCATCTGGACTCAACAAAACGTTTCGACTCTCATCCAAGAGTCATTCTCAATCTGTGAAACAAGTCTGAGAACTCTGGTTTATATCCTACTCTGTGAAAGCCCTGCCCACAGGGCGGGATCTCCTGATAATGGACCATAGAAACTAACTGGGATGGGCCTATTGTTCACTGACTTTGGGTCCCTCATCTCTGAGTGCCTGATTAGCATCCGAATGCCTCAGGCGTCTCCAGGGTTTCAGCAAACCATTATAAACAACGGAAGGGTTGAATCTTAAACCTCCATTTTGGTTTAAGGAAGGATTCTCTTAACTCCTCGTTCAAACCATCTTTTCTCCTGCTCAGAATCTCCACCTCACTGTCTTCAAAAGAGTGGTTTGTGGCTTTGAGATGAAGATGCACGGCGCTCTGGGGTCCTGATCTCGCGTGTCTTGTGAAGTGGCTGTTTAGTCTCCCCTTTGTACCGCTCTTTACAACTTTCTTCACTGCATTGGATAGAATACACTACATTGCTCTGTTTTTGTGTAGGCATCTTGTCCTTAGGGTGAACCAGTTTTTGTCTTAACGTGTTGCCTGGACAAAAGGGAAACAGAACCAAGAAGAAAGGGTGTCTCTATCCCTTATGTCTCGGGACTTTCAGAAAAACTGCAAAGAATTTTTAGACAACACGAAGTCCCTGTTTATTTCAAACCAGGCAAAAACTGGTTCCAATGGCCCATTATCAGGAGGTCCCGCCCTCTGGGCAGGGCTTTCACAGAGTAGGATATAAACCGAAGTTCTCAGACTTGTTTCACAGATTGAGAATGACTCTTGGATGAGAGTCGAAACGAGTCCAGATGACTACAACTGAATCTTTTTCTACAACCTTATACCCATGTTTGATGTTTTTATTTCTAATCAGCTCTTTTTGTAGCGTATAGCATTACATAAACAACACACACAATATTCATTGCATATCATATACAATGTATTGTTCACTTCTACTGTGTGTAACTGCTGAATCTCAAATGCTCTTAGAAAATCTTAGTCCATCATGAGAACTAATGCCCAGCCATAGATACATAACTCTTCCCATCACTAAAGAACAAATTATTACTAGTGCTATAAATCCTATTTTGTGTTAATTTGTGTAAATAGTCAGTACGTACATTTTGTCTACATTTAAATCAGTCCAATCAATCCTTAGTTTTGCAGTAGCATTTAAAAGAGTGCAATTCAAACAGGTCAGCATGCATTGCATTTGATTACTGCTGAATATTGTCCACTGGGAATTGGGGCCACGGCTAACAAATGCATAATCAAGTGGACACTGATTGATCAAGTGCCTTCAACCTCGGCTAACTGGGCTAGGATTCACTTTGTAAATAAAATGACTCAAATGACATTTAGGATTATGAGCAAAAGAGGATATATGGAGCCCCCTTAAAAGAGCCTGGCCCGTGAGATTGGACTGAGATGAACCTCAAACTGGAAAATTAAAAATTGAACCAAGAAGATAGACTCTTGGGGGGGTTGACTCGGGTAACTTCAGGGTGAAGGCCAACTTCTATCTGTTGCTTCTGTCTCCAAACCCCATTCGCCGCCGGCAAAACATGACATTTATATTGAGGGGTTCATTTGCATCCCATAAAATCATGTCCCAAAGTAGCACAATGGTGCAAAAATGCCAAGGAAGAAATGCAGGGCCAAAACAATGCACACTCAATTCTTTATCTAATTTTGTATCTAATTATAATTGTTTTCTGTAGCTAGAATGACGATGCCTACATTTGTATTTTGACATTTCCATATAATGATAATCTAAAGACACAATAGTTAACATAATGAATCACTAGAAAATACAAATAGAAGTGTGTATGAATTTTTTAACTATTCAATCTATTCAATATTGGGCCTATAGAGCTTGGGATCAAATGTCTAAAACATTACGATGCTGGTCAGATGGGCAAAACCTCAATAAAGACACATTAGCAAAAACAAAATGAAAAAGTAAACAAAAAGCCATGGAACAACCCAGTAAGCTGCTGGATCACTACTGATAAATACATGTATCACACTATAGTGTAGTGTTTTTGAATAAATTATACGTTTAGTATTTTAGCATCACCATTGGTTTAATATGGGTTAATGGGAATGTATTTGACGTGTCCTATTCTCTATTTTATTTTTTATTTTTATTTTTTAGTATTGTGTTAATGCAATTTTGCTTGATGTAATCCTATTATTCGAACTGCCAGCGCAAAGCTAAGCACCAGGACACCAGCCGCTCCTGTAGACCAGGGGCACTCACACTTTTTCCACATGCGAGCTAAAATTACCAAGTCAAAATGATCTACCTACTACAAAAATGGAAAACATATATTTATTTATATCTAAATATATTGAGAATTATTTTTGTGTATGTACTGGTCGACCATTCAATTTTGTTGTCTCGCCTTAAGAATTATGTTGGTATCTGTGGCTCTGCACTTGCATGGTTTGAGTCCTATTTGACCAACAGAAGCTTTTCTGTCATGATTGGGGACCTGTCCTCCTCTGCAGCCTCGCTGGTCTGTGGAGTGTCCCAGGGCTGTATTTTGGGTCCCATGCTGTTTTCTCTGTATATGTTCCGGGGGGGTCAATTATAGCCAGGCACAGTTTAGCTTTTCACTGCTATGCAGATGATCTGCAGATCTTCTTCCTGTGTTTCCAGACAAACATGATGCTCTTCAATCTCTGACTGATTGTAATGCTGACATAAAGACGTGGTTAGGGCAAAATGTCCTTTATTTGAATGATAAGAAGACAGAGTACATTTTATTTGGTGATTCTGTGCTGTCTAATTTTGATTTCTTGTCATCCATGATAAAACCATCCGTAAAGAATGTTGGGGTTGTTTTTGACACCATTTTCAAATTCCATTCTGCCCTTAGCCGCCGCCTTCAGCTCGTACAGGCTCGTACAGGCACGTTTTCTAACCAACACACCCAGACGTCAGCACATCACCCCAGTTGTTTTTGCTCTCCAATTTAAAATTGATTTTAAAATGTTACCTTTTGTTTTTAAAGCTCTAAATGGCCTGGCACCTCCTTATCTGGCCGAGCTTCTGTCTGCCTGAAACCCAAGCAGGGCCTTAAGGTTGACAAATCAACTTCCCCAGAGCCTGACTCAAACACTGGGGTGATCGAGCCTTCTCTGTTGCTGGTCCCAGACTCTGGGACAAACTACCCCCCGACATGCGTACCATCACAGACTTTAGCTTTTTAAATCCAGGCTTAAAACGTATTTATTCAGACTGGCTTTTAACATAAAGTAGTGTTGTGACACTTTATTTTGTACAGTTTGTTCTTACTTGTGTTATTATGTTTTTGCCTTCAATTTTTATTGTGAAGCAGTTTGGTCACTTTGCGTGTTGTAAAGGGCTCTATAAATAAAGGTTGATTGATTGATTGATTGATTGATTGACACAATTAACTATGTCATTTTTTTGTCATTACCTGACTTAACTCTGATGACTTGCACTGAATGGCATCAGCCAGGGATGCATAGTCCGGACAGTAGCTGCTTCAATCCAGCATCAAGCACACTTCCAAATGATCATCAGTCAAGGTGGAACGGGACTTTGACTTAATGATCTTCTTAATAAGTGGAGCCGAATAATGCAGTCAAGGAGGTAGCACATTTCCTCAAGTTGGGGTACTTTTCCTCTGTGAGTAAGTTCCAGAACTGTCCATGAGCTCTGGACTTCAGCTGAATGTCGGCGTGTAGTGTCAAAATATCATCTTCCACTTCAGAAGAGCTCAGGTTAAACAGTATTACAATTTTTGATGCAAATGAATCAACCTCTCGAGTGAAGGACGGTAAACTCGTTAGCTAGCTTATTAGTTTTGCGGCACTTAGCGCCGTTTTTTGCGCATGCGCTATGACCTAAGTGTCAGAAAAGTAGGATGTCATCTGACTGGCTGTCCTGTATATCAGTCAAGTGACGCGCTTTATGATAGGTTGATGTCTATTTTTTTTTCGTCTCTTGCGATCTACCCACAGTACATTTGCGATCGACTGGTAGATCACGATCGACGTATTGCGCACCCCTGCTGTACACAGACTCATCCCCGTCGGAGATGAGCCCGAAGAGGGTGGTGTCATTCACAAACTTGATCATTTTTACAGAGTCGTGGCAGAAGGTGCAGCAGTTTGTGTACAGGGAGAAAAGCGGAGGAGAAAGAGACATTCTTCCCCAGCCGCACGCACTTCCTCCGATCCGTCAGAAAGTCAGTGATCCACCTGCAGGTGGAGTCAGGCACATTGAGCTGGGAGAGCTCAACTGCTCCTTTAAGCCAGTCAGCTCAATTTTATTTTGAGCGCCCGGGTTAAATTCCCCACAAAATCTGCAACTATGATGTAATACGCATCCATGTGTCTCCATGGTTACAAGTTTACTGCGGCCAGAGTTGCCTCTGATGCAAACAAAATAATTTTTATAATCGGCCAAGCTCTCAGTCGCTCTTTTCGACTTCTGTTGTTTGCGCGGAGTTTGTGCGTTGCTTCTTTGTCCAAACTTTTCACAATAAGGCCCTTTTTGCAGTTGGTAAATGTTTGAGTTTTTATGTCGAGAGCGTTTTGTTTGTTTATCAGAAAAACTTGACATTGCAAGCTTTTGCAGAAGATTTATCACAAACCGTGATATAACAAAGCAGAAAGAATCACAATCAGAATCAGAAAATGTTTTTTGCCATTGTCAATGAACAAAATTCACAAACATAGGAACTTGTTTTGGCATTAAGGTGCAACATACAACGATGAACAATAATAAAAACAACATATATGAAATCAAAAAGGGCGTGCATGAAAACACTATTTAAATGTACTATAGTATAAGATAAAAATAGACTTACTATGTACATAAAAATTGCAGTTAAATTTACGGATGTAGTGCAGAAAGTGAACAGTGCAGTGAGTGATTGATTGAATTATAGTTAAAGTGGCAGATGTTTAGAAGTGTCGTTGAGTTCAACGGCAGAGGGAAAGAAACTGTTCTTGTGGCAGGAGGTTCTGGTCCGGATGGACCGTAGCTGAACCAATGAAGAAACAATGACTGCGTGGTTCACCTCCAAATGACACAGGTTTTCCTCCGAGGGAAACATGTCAAACTTCTTTAATGTCTATTTCAGATCATCCAGCGTAAATTAGCATCACTGCAAGTGAACTTTTTTTCTTTCTTTTTTTTTTCAGTACAACTGTTTTGGTTGGCCAGGGGTCACATGAAGCTGTTTAACCAACAGCAAGTCATGAAACATAACAGCTAAAAGAAAGAATTAATAAATTGTGCCGTATAATTATTGTAGACTATAAAGTTGTTTTTGTTGATTATTGATTGTATTTTGTAGGAAAAAAGTGTCTTCAGTTGGTCAGAGTGGTGTAGTGTGGACTCTCTCATGTCAACTGTCAGTTGTCAAGTGTGGACCCCAGACTATAATCACACTCAGCCCAGTCGAGTAGCGTGGACCTCAGACTCTATACTCACACTCAGCCCAGTCGAGTAGTGTGGACCTCAGACTCTATACTCACACTCAACCCAGTCGAGTAGTGTGGACCCCAGACTCTATACTCACACTCAGCCCAGTCGAGTAGTGTGGACCCTAGACTCTATACTCACACTCAGCCCAGTCGAGTAGTGTGGACCCTCCTCAATATTCCAAATCTCTCACAACTGGAAAAGTCGTGTAGTCCCCAGCTTAAGATAAGAACAAAAAAAATTATGAAAATGACTACTGCATCCTAGAGATGCTTGGCGAAGGGATGTTTGGACAGGTACTTTTTTAAGCTCAAAACATCCTAAAGTGTCACTTTGAAAGTTCTCAATGTGGAAGGCCAGCATACCTTTCAGAGCGAGGTGGAAATGTCCCACCATGTCAAACAGCTGGACACTGAGAATTGTCAAATATATTGACACTTTCGTTTGGAATGATTGCAAATGGATGGAGTTTTGAATTCTGGATTGCAGTTTGCAAGACTGCAAGAGAGTGAGATCAAAGTTAGAGCCCAACAGGTTCTGGTGGCCTTTGAGGCTCTCAAAAACCTGCAAAAAAAAAATTGATTGGCACACATAAAGTAGTAGCTGAAACTGGCATACTCTCATCAGCCTCGTAAAATTCGTGCTCCAATGATCCACCTTGGCCTGCCTCTGACTGGTGTGGTCCCTTGGCATCTGCCTTGTCATACTTTACGTGGGTAAAGCCCCTTTCTCCGGCCTCTCAACAACCTGTAGAAAAACCAGTCCGAGGAGAACCAGGAGGAGAAGGACCAGCCCAAGAACTGCTGGATAGAAATTGACGACCAAATTGAGGGCAATTTTCCTGAAACCATTGAAGACCTAAACAGTCAGACAGAGGATGTGTCACCCGACAAGAACTGCTCAGAGAATGTGGGGATTGACATCAGTGATCAGGATGAGGGCATCAATGTCACTCATCGCTCCAGTATTCATCGGATGCTGTTGTCTCGTTCAGGAAGTGTTTTTCAAAGCATGAGGCTCATCTACAACCTCCAGGAGGAACTAATGAACTAATGAAGTAAATACATATTATTTTAAGCTATATATATATATTTTTTTTATTGTGTTTTAGGTTAAATTAATTAAATTTTTTAAAAATGTCTACACATCACTGTACATCCCTACATTGTCTACTCTCAACACAGCTGATGAACAATTCATTTTGTGGAAGTTTTCTGATTTATTCTATAAATGATATGATATACATTGTAATGTTTAATCTATTTTGAACATTTGTGACTGTGCTGAAAGATTATAAATACCCTTTACCCTATAAAGTCATCACAATCAAGAATATTATTGGCAATGTTACATTATAATACCATAATAATTGATACATGATTTTACAGAGCATTGGTTAGCTGATGCTGTGGCTGCAACCTGTAGTGGTAACCGAAGACACTGTGGTCAAATGTTAAGCTTAGCTGATGTATCTCAAGTAGACAAATCACACTTTCATCTGTCTTCTTGGCTTGTGTTTTACCCAAATGGAATAGATGTAGCATTTTAGCATTGCAGGCACACCTCAGGCAGCTGTGAAGGAGGGCTGTGCCTCCCTCACTTGTCCACACTGGCCTCTGTATATCCCCAACACTGGCTCTTTTCATTTCCTCTTCCTCTTCTTGTCATGCCAAGAACATAGGGGCGTGAATGTGCTGCTTTTTGATCCTGGGCTCTCTTTCAGCAGTGTCCAGGAACTTTAATAATTCAAAACCTGTGAAATATGAGGTTCGTTACACCGCTGCATGTCTGCTTGTTCATTGATTTAGAAGTTACTTTTGCACATTACAGTCATAATCAAGGTAGCCACAGTGAACACACAATACACTTCACCTGCTTCTGAACCAACCAATGATTTGATCATTTCAATCAAATGTTTAAGCACACGTGTAGAGTACAATATATACTGTATATCAAACAAGGCAGTTGTTGTGTTGGAGATATGTACAATTAGAATATTGAGAAGATGATTTAAACTTGAAATACCTCATAAAGAGAAACATCTAGTGCAGTGGTGCCCAACCTTTTTCGGCCCACGAGCTACTTTTAGACTGAGCCAAGCCTGAAGAGCTGCCTATGAATTTATAGTTATAATTTCATATAATTATTATTAATTTTTATCACCAGTGAGTTTAAGGTGGATTTTTAGGCGACACACAGTAGACCTTCTATAGTAGCCTAATAATATATATTTTTTTCATTTATTTTTTCATTCATTTTCTACCACTTGTTCCCGTTAGGGGTTGCGGATGACTAGAGCCTATCCCAGGGTCCTTAGCATTTTATCAAAATGTATAAATCTGCAGTGCAAAACTGGAATATGAAAATCTGTTAATTTCAAGGAAAAACTTGCAACCCTTATATATTATATAGTACAGCTGGCAACCTACAGTTGGTTATTTTGAAAATAAAATACTGTGGCCACAAGTAAAAAGGCTAATAGAAGTTTAAGCTTATCATCGCCTCCTATGGCTCTTCTATTATATAAGTTATTGGTGATAACCATGGTAACTCTCAGGGGAAGGGCTTGAGACATTGATGAAGTCAGTTTTCCATTTTACTCATGTCAACAACACATTTCTTTGAGGAGGACAAAAACAGCGTAGTATTGGCATCGCTATGTTCAGCGTTCGTGTATCCACTATCACTTGTATACCAGACAATAAACTTCATCTAAGAAAATGGGCTTCAGGATCGGCCCCCACTGCTTCGGAGATCGACTGGTTGATCGCAAACGATGGATTGGTGACTGGTCTTGTGTAATATCCCAAACAAAGGTATAAAGTGATATTTCAGCCCTTCTGTGGTTAATTGTCGAGGTAATTCATGTTTTAAACGTCAATGAATATCGCCCACTTTTAATTCCAATTCTAAAGCTATAGATTTGATGAATAGAGACAACACAATTGATTAGTGTTTATCTATTCAAACCAGTGAATTTGAGTCCTGACTATTTTTTGAATGTCTCGTTTCACTCTTCACTCCATTTTATGTCCTACTGCCCTGCCCAATAAAACCTACAGTTCTTGCCCCCAGAAATCTTTACAAATGGCTGATTTACCCTCCCTGTGGAACCTGCTTTGGATTCTGCCGTCAGCACAGTTGATATTTACGTCTTGTCTGTTTCAGACGCTCCTGGCCAATTACCCCAACGATCAATCAGCACTTCTGGGCTGCCTCCCTCTGCCCATCCCGTTAGCCTGGCCTGCTGTTCACACACAGATGCCGTGGGGTTGGAGCATCACTGGGTTTTAGCTGGAAGTTTGAGTGTAAACTGTGAGCTTTTATTTGCATAGGTTTGGGGATTTGTGGAGGCAGTAAAGCATGCCATTTGTCAATGCACTGGTCTATAACAACTCCCCCATTTTGGCAGGATTTCTGATTTAACCCTTTTGGATACAAACTGGTCCGTTGTACATTGTGTTTTGTTTTTGGTCTGGGAAAAGCAGTAGGGATTAGGCTAGTTTGTTGTAAATGTGTTTCTCCTTTAGCCATAACTGCTCACCCAGGGCTCTATGTTTCATTATCCTATCGCTGTATTGGATCTGTGGCTGTCGCTCTGCCGACCTGACTCTCTCAGTCATGCCGTATTAAGTACTAGTGTGATCAAGCTAGTCACTTTATCACTGACCACATTACTGCATCACTGTTCAAAATAATTTTGTGCATTCAATGCGGTAACAGCTTATCAAGTTTCAGTTTCCACATAAAGAGTGACTAAAAACAAGTGAAGTTTTGATAATTTGGGAGAAAAGAAAATATATATGGTATGAATAAATACTTTTTTAATCAAACAAGATTAATCACACAGATGCATCAGTCTTAATTGAAAGCACCTCAAATGGCAAGTTCTATGATGGGATCTGGTGTTTTTGACACATTTTGGTGGCTCGTCTGTCTCCATTGCGCTTAATGTTGAAGGACATGGTGCAGCAGTGTTTTCTAGCTTTAGTGTTCAGCTTCTAACAACAGGACACTTCCCTTGAGGCTCTGTGGATTAACTCAGGGATATAAAGTCTAATAACCAGCTGAAAGGGACTATGAATGATGAATAGTGTTTTTTATTACCCACACGTTCACCCCCGCTGCTGCTTTCTTGCATGCTCCCTGGCTATAGATCGGACGTGGCATGCTTACCAGCTTATCATCTTAGAACAAAAGCCTGACCCCTGAGGGACCCACACTAAATTACATTTGGCATTGGGGTAATCTAATAGGTAATGACAAGCGATTGTTTTGCCTATAGGAGAACGATTCATGGCATTCATGTTTTACAACGAGGGAGGGCAAGAATATGACGAGATTACAGATTTAGAGTAATCCTATATTCAAAACGACGCCCGTCCAATACCCATGTAATTCATGGGTATAGGAAATGTCTGCAGCTGTGTTGATGCCTACTGTCATTCACTGGACGACCTTTATTAAATGCACAATAAGGGGAAGGCTCATATGGGTAATGCATGCATGGTACCAGTTGAGAGACTGTTGTTTCAAAGCTTTGTATAGGGAGGTTTATTATTTCCAATGTATTTGTGAATAAAACCATTTTACCGTAGAATTGTCTACAACAACTTGAAAGAATGTAATATATACATTGACATTTCTCATTGTGTGGTCTATAATGTACAAGTTTCCCTTTTTCAATTTGAACTAAAGGAAGAAAATCCATTAGTCAGATTCCTTTACATGTGGCTGCTTATGCCAAGTTCATTTCATTGCCTATTCAAAATGCAATGCGTGCACAAAAGGACTATAGATACAGAGTTGGGTTGTGCTATTTCCTATAATGTGTGTTTGTAAAAGTGCTCCTGCATGCAAAGTGTCCATGTTTTGAGCTGACTGATGGCTTCTATGTCCTCACAAATGGCATATAGGCAATGTTTACCATTCTAAAGGTGTGAAACAGCCTGGGTAATGTCCTATGCATTTGTTAAGTGTATGTTATTGGAGGCGTCAGGCTGTGATTGGGTGAGAAGTCTTGACTCATAAAAGAACTGTCACGTTGAAATCTCATCCGCGCAAAAACATGTCTACTGAGCAATTTTGGTTTCACTTGGTTTTCTCTCTTCTGTCCACAATATTAGATCTGAGATTGCTCATCCATCTGTGATTATCGAGGTGCAAGCCTGTCCAAGAACATTTCTCAGACCACTGACTCTACATCATTGAGTCTATCAAGTCAATTAACGTCTATTGGACAACAGAAATCTCCCTGGCAGGCTGCCGACTGTGAAGAGAAAGTCAGTCGATCATCCAGCGCTCATCTGTCCCATACTCAGACAAACAATCATGCTTTATTTTCCATTTTGCCAGACCCATTAATCAAACACAATAAGATACACATGGCCACACACTACTGCAGCTGGTTGGTCATTGTGGTTCAAAACTACAAACTGAAGAAGATTTGATGTGTATATGCAAGGACTGAACACATTCCATGAAACATTGAAACAAATTGCGATTAGCGATTAGATTTTTTTTCTATTTGTGTTTTAAAAGGAGCATTTACATTTGAGAGAATACAGAAATATAAACAGCTAAACAAATACAAGATGATATTTTATATTTTGGTGTTTGCAAAAGAAATTATGTTATGTTGCCATTATTCAAATAGCAATTTTGATTTGATTGTGATATATCTTGCAGCCGTCGTATATACTGAGCTAAAACATCCTGGGCAAAAATATACATTAATATCTGATAATGGATTTAACTGTGCTATTGGGACATATATTCTCAGACTACAGATCAAGTATTGTAAGTTGTGCATGTTTTAGAAACTTGCATGCTGTAAATGTAATGTTGCTGTTTTTCTAGAAAACATTTGCTCTTGTATTTAAGGCCATAATTAGCATAAATAATTTGGATACATTAAGCTCAAGGCTAAATGATATGGAAATAGACTTGCTTATAATACTTAAACTAGGCAAACCATAACATGTCCAGTGTATCTTCTGTTAATTGCAACCAATCTATCTATTATTTGCAATTCAATTAAAACAATCTGATGCAAGTGCCAACATTGCAAACAAACTATACTGTCAAGAAATACAGCAGCCCATTAGCAGGTATATGTGAATAAATGCTATTCCAAAACAATGGTGGCCGGCTTATACAGAGAGCTTGGATGGCTGTGAATAGTTGGTATCCATGCAGCCAGGACAAAGGATAAAATATTGGCTCAATGTTTCCCTCAAGGCTTGATTATTCATTTAGCTGATGCTGCTTTTCTCATTATTGGATATACCCATTGTTTTTTGTCTGGTGGCTTCTGATTGGCCTCTTTATGCATACAATACCTTTGTTTAAGGTACATAGACATAGACACAATGCAACTAGACACGAATAGAAAAGAAACTTACTAAGGAAAATGCCATACCAGAATGCTAAAAAAGGGAAGGTCTAAAGTTGTTTTAGTTTAGTGTTGTTGTTTTTTTTTTTTTTCAGTGCTGATAGTGATTAAAATGAATATTGATTAGTATCTGGGTATACATTTTTTGACAATGACCGTGAAATTAATGAATTAATTGATTAACTGATTCAGTCATCTCTAATTGTTAATGATCTGCTAGGTTCCGTAAAAACGTGTGGTTTGGAGCAGAGGAATCAAAATGTATTAGCATTTTCTAACACAAGAAGGTGCTATAAAAGAGGCAATAAAAATAAGTATGCAATAAAACTTTGAGCAAAGTTGACATTCAGATGACATTTAAATTACAGTTATTAGGGTTTTCATGTCTATGTTTAGGGAATTCATATTGAAAGCCATTTTTATTTGTTCATAATCAGACGACATAAAATAGAATCCAAAAATTGTGATTCATTGATTGGAAAAACATTGCGATGCATTTGTTGGTCATATCGCCCAGCCATAGTCTAAGGTGATATTTCTGCATTTGAAACAGTCCATTCACTTTTTTTCTGATACATGAACCTCAGCATAATCTTTTGCGTAATCTTTGGCATGATGGATGTTCACATATTGTTATCATGACAATCCAAAGAAATTGTGCTTTATTCTAACTGGAAAATGGGGCACACTTGCTGGGCTGAATAATGTAATATTTATTAGTACCGGTATATCTTTTTTGTTTTGTTTTAGCCACATGTTCCTCTTCACTTTTGGACAGCTGCGCATAGCATAGAGCGAGTATTTGACAAGCTGTGATTTCCGGACAAGCTGTACTGTGCAGATATGCCACACACTAATCAGCCATACTGAGCCCCATAGCGTGAAGTAGAAACGTGGGCCGACTGTTTTGATGTAAGGGACTATATATTCTGAGATTCAAATAGCAAGCAGCACCAGTCTAGTCAGCAGACACTCAGTTCAAACTACACTTACTATTTCTGGTCAAAACTCATGAACAATGCTTCTTTGATACAATAAAAATTATTATATTATTTATTATTTATGTGTTTTGGTTCCGCACAAACAAACACATAAACATGTCAGAATGATTGTGATATAAGATAAGTGTTGCAGACACAATGGAAATACTAAATTACAGCGAGTTTTGCATTGTGAATTGTTAATATAATTGCTGTGAATAAACAGATTTTGGTAAATAGAAAACAAATTTGCAAAAGCTCAGTGGTCAAAGAGCATTGAGATGTAGTTAGAAACAGAAGTTGCGCAGCTCTGGCTAAAGAAATTAATAAATAGGGTTTTATTTATATATATATATATATATATATACACACACACACACACATTATATACATATATATACACACACACATTATATATATATATATATATATGTATATATATATGTGTGTATGTATGTGTGTGTGTGTGTGTGTATATATATGTGTGTATATATATATATATATATATATATATATATATATATATATATATATATATATATATATATATATATATATATATATATATATATATATATATATATATATATATATAAACTTTTTATGCAGTTGTCAGTTAAAGCTGGGGTACCTGATTTTCACACCGAAACTGGAAGTAGTTTTTTAATCTCTGAAGCTCGTCCCTTGCGCTCACAAACCCTTTGGCACGTTGTTAATATCCAAATGCAATAATGTTTGGATGAGTGCACAGCTTAAAAAAAATGAAAAAAAAGTCAAACGGCAAACGGCGAAGTGAAACTGGGGTGGACCACCCAAGCACTGCCAATCCGAGCACTGCTTTCTTCCTGGTTGACAAGACATAAAATGTTTAATTATTAGATGCAGACAGTGCAGATTGGTCTAATTCTTGTCACAAAGTGCTGCTTTTACAAAATATTTTTGGGGAGAATACACAAAATGTACTCAACCCATATTTAAAGCAGATACCAGACCATTTGATGGGTTTTCGTAATCTATTAATATTTCACTGTTAAGCAATAGTTTATTTTTGGTAAGACTGTAGTGTTTTGTTTACCTGCTTTACATGTTTCAGCTTCTTCCTAGCCTTCCTCAGAAGTGTCACAGACTGGTGTAG
Organism: Chaenogobius annularis; assembly: GCA_015082035.1. NCBI lineage: Eukaryota > Metazoa > Chordata > Actinopteri > Gobiiformes > Gobiidae > Chaenogobius > Chaenogobius annularis. The sequence continues at coordinate 105,710 of BJKM01000680.1, forward strand.
TGACGTGTCTTCTAGGCTGGTACATTGTTTTGCCAGTCAGCAGGGGAAGCGTATGGCCCCGATTGTCCGATGCCCATAAAATGTAGGTTCTCTCATCACGGTTTATGCTCCTTGGACCTTGGTTTTCTTAATCTTTAGACTTGGGTCAATTCGGGAGTCTTACCCACTTCGTATGCTGTTCTTGTAAGCCTCTGTGTAAACACTAATACATACTGAACTAGTGCTGAGCAGCTTCATCATCAGATCAAAAAGTCTTTTTCATTTTGTATTTTCAGAGGACGGAACTTGGCTGGTTGTTTGTATGCAGCATGTGTCTGTATTTCTTTCATTAAGTGCACTGTTAAATGAGCTAGACTTCCATGACTATGATCTCCAATTTTTGTCACAGGTATTTGTTTTAAAGACCTGTAAAACCAGGCTAGCCACACTGAGCCATTTTAGATATTCAGCTCTAATCCTGCAGAGACTTGATGTAAAATTCAAAAGTCAGATTGGAATCTCCATGGCTTCCCTAGATAGCCGTGTGCCGCGAGGACGCAATTTTCCTTTTGCTTAAATTAGAAAAGATTAGGTTGGACATGTGTGACCCAAGCTGAAAATTCTGTCGCCTTGAGGGCAACACTTAATAGTTCAGTATTTCCACAGTCAACCAACTTCACCTCCTGGTTTTATTCAGATTTGGACCTCTTATTTCAAATACATATGCTGAAAAGGCCCAAACAGCAAACTGTACTTATACGCTTATGTTTTATTCATTCATGCTCTTTTGCTTTTTACCATTATACATTGCAGACCCTGTTATATTTTGTCACAATACAAAAATGTTAAACTTGATTTCAATACAAAGGCATTTTGATACCACAATGTTAATTTAATAAGACACACTTTTAGACAATACAATCTTATATGGTCTGATACTGATCAAGACTAATCATATATAACACTTGTATAGTGCTTTTCATGACACTCAAAGACACTTGACTGTTCAAGACTGACCAAAACAAATGCAGTAGTTGCTAAGGAAAAAAGGTGTAGTAGTTATTAAAGAAGATGCAGACTAAAATTATTCAGGAAATATCAATATCTGTCCTATGTCCTATGTCTGTCCTTTTTTATCCTTTATAAATTATTATTATTACATTATTTATAATATAATTTTATACAAATGTTCTTAGTAAAATTAAATAAATGTAATTGTTCTTTAAGAAGCGAGGAATGGTACATCTTTGCTTTGCTCCGCAGAACAAATTAACCAGAAACCTCGAAGAGAACCAGAGTGAAGGAGAGATCCTACTCCCATTGAGGGACAAGCTGCAGATGTTCACTTGCAGATAAGACAGTTCATCCAGGCAAATGAGGAGCCGTTCATCTAGAATAGAGAGCGTTCCTCCAGGCAGTTAAGGAGTATCTGAATCTACAGGTCAGGGCTGTGAGATGGGGCGTCTAAGTTGCAGCCGTCACTGGAGCAGCATCAGCCGTGTCTGAAACGGTACCACTCCCTGAGAGGAGTGGAAGAAGGGGATAAACATGTGATCAGCAATGAGCAGGTGCACTAAAATATTAAATATTGTTGATAGGGAAAGTAGGAAGAAGCCGACGATAATGCTCAAACTACCATACATCCCCCAGCATAGTGTCTCCTAGGGCAGTGTTGCTGGGAAACTGTAGGTTGTTATTTCTGTTCCTAACTGTCCTGACCATAAAGTTTTTCCAAGAGGACCATTTTAAACCTGGTCTAAGCTGAAGAGAATGTGTCGGCCTCTTTAACATGGACAGGGAGCTGATTCCATAACACTTGAGCTTGGTAGCTAAACCTCATACTGTGGCCAGCAAAACAAAATGTAAATTTGTATAGTACTCACTTTATGTCACCAGAAATCTCTTTTCAGTTCCATTTTCCAGTTACTTCCTACTATTAATATGTTTTGTGTATTGATTGTATAATTGCATCTGAAACCATATGCTAATCACAAGATTGGCTTTTAATTACACATCAAACTGATCTTGGCAGCTACTCCATTTACACTCCACACCACACTGAGATGCAGACGCTGGATATGAACATGAATTACTAAATCAAAGGTGTTTGCACAGTGGTGGGTGTAAACGGCATCGGGATTAGGCCTAACCCGTCAAAAGTGCCTCGTTGTGTATTTTGGGTTTACAGAGGAGATTGACCATGATCAAGGCAGGGAAGCGAGTGGCATTGATTTTATCGCGCTCCGCTGCTTTGTGGAAACTTTTGTTTGATTGTGGTAAAAATAAGATATTAAATTGAGTGTGAGGGGAGTACGGCTTTGGCCTGGCTTAAAGCTTCATTTGTGGGCGCTGCTGTAGCCCTGTTGTGAGGGTTTTAACTTCCTCTTTGGATCTCTTTACACGCTGCTTGTCAAACATCTGTGGTTATGTCATGTCAGCTTAAGTCAGCTCAGACTCTGAATCAGGCTCTTTTTTAGTCACGTCCAAATAGGCCGCAGACCGACACATTTTAACATAATACACATAATAACGTCTAGTGGCTGAAATGGCGGCAAGTCAGGTGTAACATGTCATGGTAGGGATGTCATGGTATCATATTTTAGTGTTACGACTATTGTGAGAAGAAACATCATGATTTAATTATTAACATTTTCCGAATAATCATGACAGGTTGTGAGAGAAAACGTTGATTCACAAGCTTAAACAAACAGTACTGTATTTTAATTAAGCTGTTATGAGGAGTACATTTTGTCTTGCTCTGTTTTTGAAAACCAATTAGCTGATTCACATGGACTGTAATTAGAAAAACTGGAATTGCAATTATTGTGTATCATTTTGTTATTGCTAGGGCTGAACAATTTTGGAAACATATTTGTGCAATTGTGAATTGGAATTTTTACACGGCATTAACATTAAAAAAAAAGACTAATACGAACCATGCGTATTTTAGAACATGTTAGTGAAAGTCTAAACATGCAGATTCATGCATTTCCACAAACTAATAAACAAATACTTTGTAGAAGTCTTAATTCCCTGGTTTGGCATGGTCAGTTGTAGCAGCCAATGATGCTGCAACCACATTTTTAAAATAAACTTTAGATTATTTTGGTCAAGTGTGAAGAAACCCATCTCTACAGCATTATCTTGGTCTGTCTTTGTCGACAACCATTAAAATCTCTTTTGGTGTTTGTGTGTAATCCTGATTGGGATTGGGTTTTTCATTTCATTAAATGTGAGAGGGATTTCATCAGCTCAAGGCAGTGGTTTGCCTCGGGTTGATAACGTGTAAAGCAACTCAAATGATATTTTCTCCCAATAAACTGATGGGATTAAGTAAAGACACTGCATGACAAAAAGAGTTTAAATGAGGTCGGGGCCACTCCTTTGTGTGAGAGTGGCAATAAAGACACAAGCTTAGACCCTATTGTTATATTTTTGTCTTTGAACTTTTCCTAATTTGTGCAAGAGTGGTGGAACAAAACTATACTTTTACTCAAGTAATTTACCAGAAATGTTTTGTACGTGCACCTCCCCGCGCTGAGATCTAGGGTTCTATTTCCAAACTGAGTTTGAACTAATTACCTTTCTCTGCTTTAATTAGATGTTTTTGAGACCATTTGTTAAGGAAAATAATTGCTGTGCGGCAAATGATGTGTCCTAAATTTCCAACTTTCACTTTACATTTTGCTGTATTAAGTTATTTTGAGCAAAACAATAGATTAGGCAAAAAAAAGCAAAGAAACATTTTCTCCGTTGTGCTGCCTTTAATTCTGCCACTTTCTGCCTCTTGAATAAAAGAATGTCAGTGCATAACCTCTAAATAGTACCTCTTTAGAAGTAACATTATTCTGACGCGTATTGTAAGTAAAAGCTTAACATGATTAGCCCATGCTGTTTCAGTGCTTGGTACAATGGATCTTTATTTGATCTTTCTCTTTTAGCACAATTCCCATTAGTACTCTTCTGATGTCTGATTAAAAGTCTTACAGTGATTTGCCTTCAGCCCCGCGCTGCGCTCACACAACCTCGGGCACACACAAAAGCCAATCTGAGAAAATTAAAAATCTTTAAAAAGGATGTACTTATCGTACCCCATTTTTTCCGACGGACATTTTTATGCAACTTCATTGATGCATGACTGCTTCCATTAACTTTGGATCCCTGAAGTTGGTATAAATACTCTTTTCAATTTAGATAGTGGCAAGTAGTGAATGAGGCGTTGCATGTAGAGTGGCAACCTCCGCTGCTCATCTCCTCGAATCAATCATTCTTATTTTATCATTAGAGACGGCCTTCCCCGCCTGAGTCCTGCATGTTATGTGAAAAAGGCATAGACATATACTGTGTGGAGATTTTAGTGTGGGTGCAAATGTTTTACTAATTTAAACCAATTTCAACTCATATCGGAACATTCTGCTCAGCAAAACAACTACCGTATGTTTGATAAAACCCTCTGTCAAGGTTTATTTTTAGCCATAAAGCAGGGTTAGTCATTTGAACGCCTGGTCTTGCTCCACCTCAAGTCCTTCACCTCCTCCCTGCTGGACCCCTGCAGTTTGCCTACAGAGTCAACAGGTCTGTAGATGACGGGGATGAGTCTGTCTACAGGAGGGAGGTGGACCGGCTGGTGTCCTGGTGCAACCTGGAGTTCAATGCCCAGAAGACAGTGGAGATGATCGTGGCCTTCAGGAAAGTCACAGCCCCCCAGCCCCCCCTCACCATGACAGACTCCCCCATCACCACCGTGCACTCCTTCTGCCTCCTCAGCACCACCATCACCCAGGACCTCAAGTGGGAGCCCACCATCAGCTCCCTCATCAAAAAGGCCCAGGAGAGGATGTACTTCCTGTGGCAGCTGAGGAAAGCCAAGCTGCCAGCGCAGATGATGGTGCAGTTCTACACGGCCATCATTGAGTCCATCCTCACCTCCTCCATCACCGTGTGGTACGCTGGAGCCACAGCCAGGGACAAACAGAGACTACAGCCGCATTGTGCGTTCTGGTGAGAAGGTGATCGGCTGCAGACTTCCATCTCTGCAGGACCTGTGCGTCTCCAGGGCTCTGGGACGAGCAGGTCAGATCACAGCTGACCCTTTCTCACCCTGAGACATGGACTATTTGAACAACTCCCCTCAGGCAGGCTATGGTCCTTCCGGACCAGAACCTCCCGCCACAAGAATAGTTTCTTCCGCTGTTTCGTTGTCTCATGAACTGCACTTTCTGCACTACATCTGTAAATTTATTATAAATTTTTGTGTACATAGTAAGCCTATTTTAATTTTATCCTATAGTCAATTTAAATTTAGTTCTCTTGATTGCATGCGCATTTGATTTCATATATGTTGTTTTTATTATTGTTCATCGTTGTACGTATATTGCACCTTAATGCTGAAACAAGTTCCTATGTTTGTGAATGTTGTTCATTGAATGGCAGTAAAAAGTTTCTGATTCTGATTCTGATGAACTGCTAAACTAATAGCACTAAGGAATTACATGCATTCCAGAACATGTTTGTAGACTACAGGTAGGCAACAAGCTCTAGACATAGATACAGGAATTTACTTAAATAGTTGAAGTTTTTGCGATTTGGTAATTACGACCATCCAAATTGTGATTTTGGAAGCTCTATCAGCCTCCTGCACCAGCCAGGTGAGCCTATGTGCGCCACTCAGAAAGATTTTTTTACTCACGCAGCTCGTTTTCACTTAAAGCCCTTAATGTTATGAAAGTTATTTATGATCAGCTGATCGGCTCTCACGTGGCTCATAGTGAGGACATTTGGGATGAATGAAGGGCAGTGTATGTAAACAGGACCAACCACTAAAGTGAAGAAAAGAGAAATAAATCTAGTGCACTCTGGGGTCACTCCAGGGAAGTGCTTCTAAAATGTGTGAAAACACACTCAAATTTGGGTTGTAACTTTTGTGTTGAGACAAAAATTCCCACCACAGTTGGAAACACAATAAGATTTCGATGATTCAACTTTTTTATGCTTAAACAAGTTATTCAGACCCTAATAATTTTATTGCCACTAAAATATGTCACCTGTCTTCTGAATGCCCTCACTTCCTGTTTTTACGCAGTGTCTGTAACCAACCTTGTGCCTTTGCCCCGGTTTATCCCTCTGAGGATGAGCGTGAGAGTGAGAGGGAGAGTCACTGACGCTATAATGGGGTTTATCAAAGTCAACCTGAATACTCTAACAGTCTGGGCCGGGACATCAAAGCCTCATCTGCGCTCCACTGCCAGCCGCTCTGGACATCTATCACACAAAGAGCAGAGAGAAGCACAAATTGACTAAATTGGTGGAAGGAAATGTTTGCATTGTAAGGACATGGTCTGACGCAGGTCTAATCGCAGTTGTCAGTTTGTCTGTGAGTGGCATTTTCAGAGAAGTTGTGAGCGAATGAAAGAGAGGTCCTAGATTTGGTCCATGTTTTAAGGCCATTCGTCTTGGACCTGGGGCCTCATTTATAAAAGAGTGCGTGTACCATCCCCCCACGCGTGTTGAAATTTCACAACCGCAAAAAAAAAGACAATTTATAAAAACCTGCGCAGCACACCTGTACGCAGTTCCCTCTTTCAAATTGGCGCAGCAATTCCCCCTGAGCCCGCCCTGAGCCCGCCCTAATATACCATATATGACTATGCAAATCACTGAATTAACATATTTAGCATATTCATACGTGTGAGACGTGGTGCTACAGACGGACGAGAAAAGGTGGAAAAAGAGGAAATGGAGGTGGAGACACTAATCGGCGGTGGAGGCCCGCAAAGGAGTCTTTTAACAGAAATCTTCCCAAGGCGCTGCTCATATGAAGGCACAGCCTGTAGCAGCGTATTAAATACAATAAACAAAAACTCAGGACCCACGCGCAATTTGATGGTCAATGGAAAAAGACTTCTCCCTTCTATCAGTAATCTGTCATAATATGAGCCTGATTGTGCCAAATGTGCGAAGATCAGACTGTAGCCTACACTGCCCTGCATAATAATCCCCTGTGCGCAAAGTGATCAATCCAAACCTTAATCCTAATAGTGAAACAGTAACCCGCCAGACTGAACAACAGCTCTTAAGGACACTAAATGAAATCCTCATTTGACATGAGATGTCGATGACGAGGAGCGCCGACCTCAAGAGCCCCGTTACTTCAGATAAGTGTGTGGGGCCAGTGGGGTGAGGCTCAGAGAAGGGAAAGCACTAAGGATCTGTGACACTGAGGGAGGGCATCTGAACAGAGGAGCAATGATGGAAAACTTTAAAAAACGTGACTGGTCTGCGTGAATGTAGCGAGTGGTGCACGTTCATGCTCCTGCGCGATGGGTGAAGGGTCTGTCGCCCATTTGGGCTGTGCATACCCTCACAAAGATTGTAAAACACATTTTATTGTTGGTTTTACTGAATTAACTGCCATGTGTGTCGCTATTTCACCTCTGCCCACCTATTCCCAAACTTTGTGCAGCTTCCAGGCAAGCTCCAGAGTTGAAGTCTGCACATTTTTTTTTATACATCACACACTAGGCTTTATAAATGAGGCCCCTGGACAGTGTGGGGATGGTCTTTTCTTCCATCCACGTACTCTAGACTCTATGTTGACTCGTGGGCCAAAAACTTTGCAAAACTACTGACTAAATTCTTTGGAGACTTGCTGGATCAATTAAAAGTTGATCTAGTTTCTAAATTCAATATGGCTTCTTTTTTTTTTTTACTATTTTACCTTAACTTAAGGTGGACAAACTTTACTCAATAATTCAGTTCTTGAGCTTGACTTTTACTTCAAATCGTGATTTTTGAAAATGTATTATAAATAAGATGAAAAGGACGTGCAGGGTGGTTTGACTTATCGTAATTCTCTTCTACATACATCCCTGAAACACTCAACCTTTTTGATAGCTCTGGATCTGACCAAAGGGGTTATTCTCTCTGGGAGATCGCAAGCTTTCCCCCATTTTTATTAGACTTCAAAGACTTCTCTTTTCCTCATGCAGTATATCTAGTTTGTTTGAATCCATCATCAGGCAGGGTGTGCGCCTATATACTTCATGTGCATGTAGGCTTATACTGTAACCATATATGACATTTACTATGTGGAAAAATTTTATTCATTTTGCACTTCTCAGGTAATAGAAAAATGTATAATTACTTTAAATGTCTGACATGGATCATACTCCCAGCAGCCATTTTGATTGTTGAGCTTCAAAAAAGATTGGCCTCCACTAAGAAGGTACTAAGGTACTTTTTAAAATTACTTATTACTTATGCATGATCCCTAACTGTTGTGTTCCTGTTGCCACCATATTAAAATGTCAGATAATGTGTATTCACGTTATGTTTTATTTTGTATGTAATGGGAAAGTTTTGTTCGAGAAATTACTTTGTTAAGTTGCAATTACACCCCCACAACAGTAGGTGGCGCTTGTTTCCTGAGGCGTTATTGTGAGGTCAAAAGGCTCTGCTCTCCAATATGGCAGAAGAGAGGCAAAGTCTCATCATTTCCCTGTGTTTTACAGGTTAGTAACTATGTAAAAAACACATTAAATGGATCATAGAACACCAATGACAAGCACAGCTAACTGTGGAGAAGTTTATCATTGGGCAAATACAGTATTTTTTTTGAGTTTTGAGCAATGTAAAAAGATTTGAAAAACAAGTCAAGTCAAAGCTATGGGCACCATTGTAGGTACAGTCCGCATTTGATTTAAGAAGTGTGAATATGTAAATTTTAAGTTCATGGGTCCCTAAAGTGTACAGTGTAAAAGGGTCTCAAGCTAAAGCTAAAGGCCAAGTCTGTACATGGGTTATGCAATTCATTCCATGGGTTTCAGTCATGTGACTTATTTGTTGTCACCGCCATTGTGAAGAGGTCACCACATGCTGTTGCCTCTCCGCTGTTAGAAAGTCATGAAAAACAGCACATAAAGTTGAAAATGAAAAGGGTTGATACTTCAAGCAAACAGAAGTTGTGGTCTTTGATCCTTATCGCATTGTCGCTGACAACACTTATAAGCAGCAACAACTTGCCACAACAAACTTTTGTGGACATTTAGCTTTACATCTAACCTTCATTGTCGACAAGCCCTCTGCACAATGGGCAAGCCCTCAAAGCTTTCAAGAGCACGTACTTTGTGTGCGGGTGAGTGACTGTCTGATCCTTAAGTATAACACCCAGGCAGTTGGAAATTAAGGTAATTAAAACTGTCTGCTAGAAGGTTAACGTTTATTAGCATAGCCACGCAATAATATGTAAACTAGCATTAGCCAGCTGCTAACTACCTTAAACAGCTCAGCGCTCAGTCGGGAGTGATTTCTGTATATCCACTTGTCCCTCCTGACCACAGTAATCCATTTCTGGATATAAAAACAAATGCCATAAACTCAGTTAGGTTACAGTTGCGCAATTTACATGTTATCATTTGCAATAACAATCATTAAAAGGCTAAATTTATTACTTTGTCACCAAAGTTTTAATGAAATTGTAAAATCTAAGAATGATCAGTACAACTTGCCTTTTCGCCCTTCTGAATAACCAAAATGTTTCCCCCTTATGTAAAATGCTTGAACATACAGAAAAGTTTGTCTGATTTGATAAAATTATAAGTACAAGTATAAAAAATTCTGGAAAAATGTATATACACCTCGAGTATATGTTGAAGGGGAAGGGGTCTGAAAAATGCAGAATTTTTCTTGAAAGTACAAACCCTGTTCACTGTCACCTGCCTCATTAGTTCCCTGTGTTTTACAGCAACATTTAATCTGCCCAACAGGAACAGAACCTAGGTCTATTACATGAATATTCATTATTTATTGATTTGTCTTGTTTTTGTTTGTTATTATATATTACCAATTGTCAGAAGGCATGGAACAATATTCAAATTTATTGTCACAATTATCATGGCCAAAATAATGGTGAATAATTATAATATCACCGTAATAATAAAAATTACTGACAGTGTTATGGATATTAGAGGTGCAAGATATATATGAAAATGTGTGTTTTGAAGATATGCAAGTATATTGTCTAGATATAAAATCATCCCAAAAATGTTCAAGATAATCATTTTCGTCAATATCATCCTCCCCAATTATGAATATGTTGTATGTTTAAACAGCATTATAATATATAATATAATATATAATGTTATAATAATAACATTATAATATTGTAGTTGAAAACTAAAGAACTAAACTAAAAAACTAAACTAAGGCGATTATCATGATTATACATTATATACCAAAAACCATGATGGTCTACCCTTTTTATCACAATAATCGCCCCATGTTTGTGAGTGACTTTAACTTAAGCATGTTAAACTAAAGATGATGTTTTTACAAGTTTAAAAACAATGATTAAATAAATGCATGTGTATTCAGTCTATACATATCCTACACATTTGGTGCATTGAAAACAAAAATCACTGCAGTGGCCCATATGTCTGTGCACACAACCTGCACACTGTGAACTGTTTGGTTATTGATTGCTTGTGCGTGTTTTGCTGAGACAGATGCACTTTCTCCCGGGATGCTACTAAACCACTTGGCTGTTGGACCTTTCCCTCTCTGCCCTTCCCCCTCTTTACCTTCTCCTTCTCCTGCAGATAGCCATCCCACATCAGAGCTCATCTGTAACAGTAACACACCTTTTGCTCAAACACACCCCGCACGCACACACTACTACTGACTGCTGCTGCTTAAAAGAACAAATATACGTTCATTAAAATCTGATTAGTGCTTCACTTTCCTTTTAATCTTTTCTTCTTATGTAAAGCCTTGTATTGTTTTTATTTGCAGATTCCTGATACAAAGTAAAAGGCAGGTTTTTGTAGTAAGGCAACAATGAAGTGCAAAATCTGCCAACTTGGCCTGGCCTCGCATTGAAAAGTCCTATAGTAAAATTAATATCAATAAATGACAGATTAAACGATATATTTTGAGGCTCAGTATTTATCGTTCATATTTTTCTTTGCACAAGTATTTCTTTTTTTTGTTATTTTCTGTGTAGTTCAGTAAGATTTCAGCTGCGGGTTGAATAAAAGAATTATACTAACATTACTTAGGCGTTTCCTTCTGCGGATTATTTATCACAGAAATAACAATATTGTAAATTTCTACTTGCATCCTGCTTTAGGGTATTGTGTCAGTGGCATGAAGTAGTTTCAATAGCTCTTGTGGTATTTTCTGTTGCAATATAACGTCAAAACTTGTTATCATGACAAGATTGTTCAATTAGAAAGAAAAATACATACACAATACATAAGTGGAATTGATAAGAAGGCAAGATTACATTAATATGAAATGTGGTACATTCTGTCGATATAATAGAGGGAATATGTGAGAGTTAAACTGGGCTGTTTGAGAAAGTCCGGACAAAAGTGACATTGCAAAAGACATTTATTCCATTTCCCCTGAGGACAGCATGCTGCACATCCGGTAATGAGTATCATAATGGGCTACATAAAATACATTAGCGCTATAAAATAAAGTTAATACAATAAATTATATATTTTGAGGATGATGAATGCTGAGAATTGAATAGCTGAATGGCCCAAAGTTGAAGAGACTGAAACAAACTCACCTTAACTTATGGGTTTAGGTATATAAAGTACAATTGCCCATATATCACATGAGATTAGATGGTTGTCTTTTACTTATTTAACTAATTTGCCATTGTCCTGGAAGTACTCTATTTAAGATCTATTTGTCAATCAGCAAAAACATACAGATAATATTTTGGAACAAATACTTAATTATCAAAAACAACACTATGCTTTGACTGTGTTGGACTAGACCGTTAAATATTAAAGACATAGTTGTGCACACATTGCACAGAGAAGCTTTCATTCATCTGTGTTGGCCTTGACTTACGGCATAGACTCTCTGCAAACATGTTACATAATTTTTACTGGGCAGGCTTAACTTTTGAATTAATAACCATTTCAGAATATTGACAGAAAGCCAACTTGATTCATTTTAATACAGGTCACAATTAGGGGCAATTAGGGGCTGATATTGACAAGAATGAGTATCCTGTTGACGATAGTCAGGCAATGTTATGTCAACCCAGCAGAAATGCGTTAAAACATGTCATTAAACGTATTTGTTGATGTTTCATTATCAAACACACATGACATATCTCTAAAATGAATCATAAAATAAAGAAATATCACCTCAGACAATTTTTTTTTACGATGAACAATATACTCAATATTCACATTTTGCATATCTTCAAAATGATATTCACAAAATGTTGATATATTGCCCATGTCTAATCGCAAAAAATATTTTTCAATTATACTTACCAAAACAACCAATTCATTACAGAAACAAATACATGTATTATGTGTTTACAGTTATTTTTATGTCTTAATTTTTTGTACCGATAAATATTTGGGCTGAATGGAACAAACCTTAATAGTCCAAATCCGGTCAATTTCTTTCCCAGTGCCGACATCGTCTACATTTGAACCTTTTTCACAACCGTCAGTGTGTAATGCGTTTATTTTGAGTGTCAATATGCTTTTGGTCCAGTCCGGTGTTAGTTGTCCCCAGAGGGCCTGCTTGTTTTCTAACAAGTGAACTGTGACCTGTGCAGTGATTTGCTCAGCAGTGCCCACAGTCGGAGCAGCTTAACCATCAGTAATCTCCTCATCTGGCATGGCTGCACCGTCGAGCACAAGTGGACTGGGCTTTTGGCACCAAACAAACCCAAATTCAACTATTTCTAACACGGGAAATATAGTGCATACGGTTTAAATCACTGGACAATCGTAGCGAGTGTCACAATACTATAGAATGATCAGAAATTGGGTGAGTTTGAGGAATTGGGTAGATCTTGTGGTGTTGATTTATTTCTGTCGAATTCTGGCAAACATGATGGAAATGGATGTTAGACCGTTACAAGTGTGAGTGCTGAGTGGTGGGTGTTGGCCTGCGTCCTGGTGCCGTCTTATTGTGCCGCTGGTCCCACTGCCAAGTAGACCCAAGCGCTTAAAGGCACAGAGCAGTGAGTGTCACGTTTGGTTCTGTGGCATGTTACTTCTATAGTCAAGCTTTTTCTGATTTTGGTTCGTCGGGTTTATTACTGCACAATATTGGAAATGATTGCAAAATGGCTGTTGGATGGATAGCGATATTATTGATATTATATTTTTTTGACACAGTATATGGAAATGTAAATAATTCTGTGAGTGTTGTTTTGAATATATGCAACATTTTTATATTATGTATATTGTTAATGGTTTAAAAAAAAAAAAACAAAAAAAAAAGCTGATTAACAATGACTTTTTAAAAAGAAATTATTTAGTTTTTTTTGTTGTTGAAATTGTGTTGTGACCCGGAATCTGAATTTTTTTTTTAGTTATACTGCAAGTACTTGGAGATAGGGGGTAGGTGAAAACAGACATTGAGCCATCAATACTTGAGTGCAGGACAATACAGAATTACTCAAATGTGCGTGAATCAATTATAAAGTATGACATGGTTTAAAGCTCATATAAGTCAGGTATAGTAGTAATACCTGACTTATACTAATAATAGTTAATATGCAGAACTGATTCTGACTTATATTGTTCAGATTTTGTTTCAACTGGTTAGAGTTTGTGGTTCTGGGTTAGTCTTGGTATGGGCCTTATTTTTTATTTAACCTGGGTTGCCCTGCATTGACCTTATTTTAAATTATACATCTGTACGTACAAAAATGTTATATAGAATGTACTATTTTACACCTGGGCAGCAGTAGCTCAGTGGTAGAGTGCTCGTCTTCCGAAGGTGCGATCACAGCTGCCTCAGGTGCGATCACAGCTGGCTCGGGTGAATACTGCCGTTGTGTCCCTGGGCAAGACACTTAACCCGACTCGCCCCCAGTGCCTGCGAACATCCGGTGTGTGATTGTGTGTGTAAATAGGTGACTGGTTCCTTGATGTAAAGCGCTTTGACGGTAGAAAAGCACTCTATAAAATGTGACCATTTACCATTTAATTGTCACCCCAGTTTTAACTCGGACAATCAATAATAAACTGGTGCTATTTTGCACCCGCCTGTAGCAGAGAGGGACAGGGCCAAAGCAGAGCTCCAGCAGGAGCAGGTGGACTTACTGTAGCAGAGCCTCTGTGTGGGATGATAAAGTGTGCTTCTTCTCTCAGTGGAGGAGCCTGGAAATGCTTTTAACTTCCACTGCCTTTTCAGGACGTCTCAGCGGAGGTCTGACCATGTGTGAGCGGTCTTGTTTTCGCCACACTAAATAACTATGGACAACTACTCTTTCAATGGACATACAGTTTTAGAGAAGAGTTTTGGAGCTGCAGTTAATGAGCGTAGCGGATGTAACTCTTGTAGTAAAGTTAACAGTAGAAGTAATTGTAGTTTTTACCGCAGCAATAACTTTTTATCATGGACTCTATACGTATAAAATCACATTTAAAAGTACATTGCACACATATATTTAAATTTCACATTTTTAAAAAAATATACAAACATGTTTGTTAGTGGTGGTAGATATCAGTTTATATCCTAACATATTTTTCTGTTGAATCAGTGACTTACATAATGTTTTGTTCACAATATCCTTTGAACAACCACAAGTATTTGTATATATAGTACTTGTGTTTGCATAATTTATCCGATTCAACAAAAATGCACAATGCAAATGTATTTATAATGAAATTTGGAGAATGCTGTCTGACCCGTTGTATAGGAACTGCTGACTTATTGCGAGAGCAGCTAAGAGGAACGCTATAAAAGTGAGCCGTTAGTGCATAAAGCGCTTTAGTGGATCATAATGGGCCAGCCAAGTACAAACAACTTAATTAGCATTACTCTGCTACGTGCCATAATGAGACCATTTGAACTGACTGCCAATATAGACCTCATATGTTTCAGTGTCACTGCTAATAGAGGTAGAACATTAACTGTATATTACTGTAAGAGGTGCAGTGTTGCAGCCTGGCAATGGACATCTGTAATGCCACATTCAAATACATAATATACCAATTTGACTTAATAACAGATTGATCAGGGATACAACTAAATCTCAATTTGACACAATACAATGGTCATAATATGGTCAAATAACGAAATAATACCGCTGTGTGCTGTCTGCATCAAATTAGGAAACATTGTAAGGATCACTATCTCTGATTAAAGAGACACATTCATCACTAAGGTTTGGGATGAGGTTTTGCTGTGAAAGGACAGTCCACCCTGCTTTGTTTCACCCTCTGAAAAGGCTGTTCATCCCAAAAATGTATGCAAATAGTGATATTTTGAAGTAAGTCTGGCCACTTAATCGAAAGATTGAGAGATTGAGATTCAGTCATGTCTAATCGTCAGTGATCACAGCCAATCCTCTGTCAGTGGTTAGGAGGTCGGATTTTGGAGGAAGAAGTGGGATTATCTGTGTTAAATGGTACAGATTAAAAATCTGTTGAGTTTATATTCATAAAATCATTACTAAAAGCCTTTTTTTTGGTTGAAAAGACTAAATCAAATTTTATTGAAAATTAAGATTGAGCAATGTGAGGGGGAACAAAAATTGATTCTTTTTTTGTCCATGTTGCCCAGCCCTATTTTGAAGAGTTCGAGAACGTTGGAGCCCAACACTCTGAACCACCTACTGCCTTCATGCACTTGTTGAAGATTTAATTAATAAGGTACTCCGGTTTCAAGTCGTATGTGCCAATAATATGCTTAGCTGTATGACTTTAATGTTGCCAGATTTTAGTCATACATCTTTTACTTGTTGTTGATTTTGATTCTGATGCGTTCCTGTCACCTGTAACCACCCACTCTGAAACACTGGTGTATACAATCTTACAGTGACAGAAACGGCACATTTACTGGTTCCTGGATGTCGCTGCTTGTTGAAAGCGTGATCTGACATAGTGCACATGTTACATATTCATGCTGTGCTAGGGTGTGACATGTTCAAATAATTCAGAACTCTGCCCTGGTGGTTCATGGCTGCTGACCTTATTACAACCCCACAGTGACAAGCACAGTATAAAAACAAATATAATACCAGTCTGAGACTTGAATGGCCGACTTTGTTACCATACACACCACTGACAGGTAAAGTAAATTATGGGATTTATTTGGTGGCAGTGAACTATTTTTGTCATATGTTAGATGCAGTAAGAACTGGCAGGGGAACGTATTTGTTATATATATTTGGCACGGGTGAAATTGTTCTTGCTTGGGTCAGATAATCAAAACTGCTGCTGTCGGTGGTCTGTCGCTGCTGCTTTGTGATGTAGAGTATTGATAATTTTACATGAGAATGAAAACATCACCAGGATAAAGACAAACTTCTTGTATTGCTCCACCCATCACTAGCCGTCACTCATTGCTTTATAATTTGTCAACTACTTCCCTACTTTGCCTGCCGCTGTGTGGGGCAGCAAGTACAGAGAACATAATGTCTGATGCTGACAGACCAAGACAGAGACAAGTTGACACAAGCTACAAGCCTCAACCAAAAGGCCAAAAATAGTCCAAGGTCTTACAACATGGTACAGTACTGGGGCCTGTCAGTACGCTCACCTCTGAGATGGGAAGTGTACAGAATACAAACTGTGTCTCCCTCTCTCCCTGAGTATGGGACAGTTCAGTGGAGTAATGTTCGACACCACCATGAGAGCTAATAGAGGGCAAAGACATAAAGCCGAGCGCGTTTAACGGTCACGGCGATGGCGGGAAGGCATTTTATTCATTGCTTTTCAGATTAAAGTCAGACAATTACTTTACCGGACGAGAAACAATGATCCTGTTTTCTAGTGGCTGATGTAAAGTTTAGGATTGTCCATGGACGTAATAATTAGATGCCGGACCACTCATTGTATGTAACCAAAATAGCTTAAAAAGGTAGTAAAATTAAGCCAGTGTGAAATTGAATGTGACCAGCATACACTGTTCCATTGGTCCTCCTCCACTGAGGTGAAGCGCCAGTTCTCCGCTGCCCCACTGCAGACAGACAACACTGACCCATCCAATGTTTGCACAGCTGAGAGGAGATAGAGGGAGCTGAGAGGAGGAGAGGAGAGACAAAGGGGCCGAGAGGAGAAGCGCAGATAGAGTGGGAGCTGAGAAGAGTAGAGACAGAGGGGGCAGAGAGGAGGGGAGTAGAGACAAAGGTAGCTGAGAGGAAGCGAGGCAGAGAGGAAGAGAGACAGAGGAGGCTGAGAGAAGGAGAGGAGAGACAAAGGTAGCTGAGAGGAGATAGAGGGAGCTGAGAGTAGGAGAGGAGAGACAAAGGGGGCCGAGAGAAGAGCAGAGACAGAGGGTGCAGAGAGGAGGAGAGGAGAGACAAAGGTAGCTGAGAGGAGGGGAGGAGAGACAAAGGGGCCGAGAGGAGAAGAGACACAGGGAGCAGAGAGGAGAAGAGCAGAGACAATGAGAGCTGAGAGGAGGAGAGGAAGCGAGGCAGAGAGGAAGCGAGGCAGAGAGGAAGCGAGGCAGAGAGGAAGCGAGGCAGAGAGGAAGAGAGCAGTGACAAAGGGAGACAAGAGGAGAAGAGCAAAGACCAAGGGAGCTGAGAGGAGGAGCGACAAGGGGAGCACTCAGGGAGGCTCATTTGCAGAGCAATGAGGATCTGTTGTGTCAGCTCATGCTTCAGGCACAAACCAATGAAAGAGTCACAATCTGAGCCTCTTTTATTGACAATGACACTGGTACTAAAAAATACATGTCGAGAAAAAAAAAAATATATATATCAATTTTTGCCGGGTCAACATTTAAATATTTGTCCAGTGAAACCTAAAAATGTGTACTTTTAACTTATTCTTAATAAATGTTGTAAAATCCAAGGCTCTGATATCACTCACATGTATCTGAGTTCTGGATTCAAATGATGTGATATTCTGAGGTTGCTTACAGTTCCTCCATTGAAATCTACTTCGCTTTTGCCTCCATTCCGGAATTTACAACGTTTTTGTTTACAAAGTTTTAAAGGGTCTATAAAGGTACATTACCCTACCTACCATCAACCAAAGTTACAGAGTGACTATAAAAAGGCCTATTTAACTATAAATTAGGGCTGACCAATATGAACATAAAATGAATTTAAAAATATATGAAGACTAGCATGTACAACTAGGAATGCAGATCAACTTAACTGAGCAGAACAGTATGACTGAGTCGGGCCTCGCCGTACCCACACACATACAGTCACCTGCCTAAGTACAAGTCCTCATCCCCATAAAACTGAACCATCCCAGGAGGAGACAACTGTGATGTTTAGGGCAATATTCTGTTTCCGAGCATGCACCACTCTATGGTGATTACATGTAAACTGAAGCCATTTATTCATAAATCTACAAGGATACCGCTATTGGCCAGAACATTGCTGCTGTACATCGCCCCGAGCCCCTCCCACCCCTCAGACCAGGATACACCACTGTCCAAAGGGTCGAAAATCTAAGCCCCCTCAGGACTTCATCCACAAGAAAAGTAATCACACGCTCACAGCCTTTTGCCACTGGGCTCGTGACATTAACCCATCTAAAGCTGCATGCATGGAAACGTAAACAAATAAAGCATTGAGTTTTAAAAAGAACAGACCTAAATAATGAAGACATCAGGCAGACGGAAACCAGGAAGCAGAATAGCAGCGGCTGATCAGGCCAGCTGCAGAAAGGCTGCTAAAGGCTTTGACCTGATTGGTCAGCTGAGCGCTGAGGCAGGGGACACAAGTCAGTACATACAGATTCATTTTGGTTTGGTCCTTTACCTTTTTTGAGTTTGTTGTAAATGAACAGATTTCACATTCAGTTTATGTTGTCTATGCTGAATGAATATGGACCCTTTACACTATGGATGTATGTGAATTGTTTGATTTCGCAGTTGAAGTCATCTATAAAGTATGAATAAATATGGGCCTTTAGCAACAACAGGTATGTGAATTGTTTGATCTTCCATGATAGTCCGTTTTTTTGTTGGTCATCATCTGAACAAACTCTTCATAGTTGACCTGGCCATCTCCATTGATGTCATTTTCTCTGATCATCTACTTTTTCGTCGGTCAGTTTCTCTCCCAGATTTGTCATTACATGACGCAATTCTGCTGCACTAATGTAACAATTGCCGTCCTTATCAAAAACTCTGAATGCCTCTCTGATTTCTTCCTCGCTGTCTGTATCTTTCATTTTTATGTCCATCATTGTCAGAAACTCAGGGAAGTCAATGGTCCCATTGCCATCAGCGTTTACCTCGTTGATCCTGTATTGAAGTTCAGCTTCAGTCGGGTGACCTCATGACAGTCCCCAGTTCTTTTGTTGTGATGGTCCCATCAGCATCTTTGTCAAATGGAGAAGGCCTCCTTGAACTCAGTGATCTGCTTTTCTGTTTGCTGGTCAGCCATGTCTGGGTGAGTGTGGAGGGTTAATCTGCTAACGCTACGGCTGGACAATTACATTTTTAATCGATTTTAACCAAAGTCACTGCCACTGCTGCTCATTAGGGCCGCTGATCTTAAAATGCAAACAGTGACTTTAGCAGAGAAAACGTCACTGTTCACTCACAAAGCACATGCTGTGGCTCTTATAACGTAGTTAAGGCTCATCAAAAAGACACTTGATTGTTTGCTGGACTCTTCCCAAAAATATTCACAACGGAGAGAAGAATTGAAAACGGCTCATAACTTTTTAAGGAACAATGAACTCATAACTTAAACAGATTGAACTAATTAAGGTTCCTCAAAGATGCAACCCGCAGCTCTAATTATACGATAAGACTCGCTAAATACGCACTGGGTTTTAGTTTGTCCTTTCTTTGAAAATAGTCAAGAGGAAGAAGTATGAAAAGCTTTGCTGTTGTCCGCTCTGTGCGCACATTTTTCACATCGTTGATAATTAAAGACCAGGATTAATCGAATTAATTCAATTTATCGCTCAGCCCTATGCGTGTTGTTTAAATATAACTTACATATCATCACCTTTTTCATTGCTAGACTTTACCTTTTTACTAATTCAAAATGAGCTATGCAAGTTATTAAAAGGGAAAATCTTTTATATTTATTGGGATTAGGAGGATGCCATTCTTTCTATTGTGGAAACCATGAATTATTATTATTAATTAATATAGGAAAACGAACTCAGCCGGATCAGTACTTGCCCTTGACTCTAACCATCCACTACAGCACAAGCTGGCGGTGATCAAGACATTACAACACAAAGCCCAAGAAGTGCCCACCAGCTCAGAGGGTAAGAGGAAGTTGGAAAACATGTCCGGAATACTCTCTCACCCTGTGGTTACCCCGCTTGGGCTTTTGATAAAGTTAAGAGAGCCAAAAAATCTGGACAAAAAGAACAAAAGGGAAACAGAACCAAGAAGGAATGGAGTAAACCGGTTCACCCTAAGGACAAGCTGCCTACTCAAAAACAATGTCGCTATGTAGTATATTAAATCCAATGGAGTGAGGAGAGGATAGGAGAGGTTTTATCAACATAAAAGGCACGCAAATTCAAGATTACAGAGCACCATACATCTCCATCTTAAAGCCATAAACCACTCTTTTGAAGACAGTGAGGTGAAAATTCTAAGCAGGAGAAGCAATGGTTTGAAAGAGGAGTTAAGGAGGCCATTTTTGTTAAAAAAGAGAATCCCTCCTTTAACAGAAATGGAGGTTTGAGGTTCATTTTACTGGTCGTATACAACAACATTTTGAAGCCATAGGGCAGTATCAGCCCTGGCCATTCTGATGCCTCATCAGTGATGAGGGTGCTGCAGCCAGTAAACAATAGGATTTCTATGGCCCATTATAGGGCTGTAAGGGTAACAAAGAATATTAGTTTCAGGGGAAACGTCGGTGTAATCCCTAATTTGTCCAGGAGTGATCAGGGGGAACAGGGCAGGGTAGTATCAGGAGGCTCCACCTGGTGGGCAGGGCCTACGCAGCACAGAGTAGGTTAACTACCCGAGGTTTCATCACATCTATCTATTGACTCTTTAGCCTTGAGTGTCCGTTTTCTGGACTCTCGCACAGAGGCCCATATTGATTCAGTCCCAAGGGCAGTTTTGCACAGATCCCCGTGGTGCGGACTTGTTATAGATTCATCCCGACCACTCGCCTCGCTCTCATCAAACAGCATCACAAAACCAGGACAATGGTGAAGCTGCCGCGTACTGGGCTTAACAGTAAAGACTGCAGGAATGATTAATCGTTGGCTCCACTGTGCAGTAGTGATTCAACTTCTGCTGTCTGTGTAGTTATACCTGTTTCCTTTAGTGTAGTGTGTGTTTAAAGATTGAAAACATCCACTATTTCTACCATAGGAAAAGGTTTCTGAAAAGTTTAAATATTCAGGAGATTGCTGTGACTTCTCCAGAGTTTTTAGGCTTAAAGATGCCGTAGCCATACTGCTGAGAACGTGCTATGTTGCAAGTAATACAAAATGAATGTTTCAGCACTCATTATCATTATTGAGAAACTGGACTTCAGCGATGTCTCAGCTTATTGACCTGAGTGACAGGCAGCTTGCTTGTCTGCCCTTTGTGTTTTTTAAAGATTGTTTTTGCAGACAGACTATTCTGCTGGGATGTTCATCCGAGGTCACTGCTTAGAAATCCTCTTTTACTTCATTATACATTTTTAAATTTACTTAAATTTTCATCAATATTTTTAGGGTGGTTTAAATAAAATGCATGTACCGGTAATGCTTTACAGCCTAGGTCACAAATAGATGGGTCCAGATCCGGAACCAAGCGCCATCTCATCCGTACCCGAACTTCTGACACGAAACATTTGAGTTAACCCCGTAAGCCCCTCATTAAGAAATAGATTCAAATGAACTGGGAGATTGCATCTTTACTTTGTTTCCCCTTTCTCAGATGTGGAAGAAGGCAGACACATGTAGTGTGTGTTGTATTACAATCTGACTCATATTCACGAAGAAATTAGGAAATTAATTAAGACACGCCAAAATGCAGACGTGCAGATGAACTGTGGAAACACGAGACCACAGCCATAGTCAGCCTTTTATGAGATGGCTCAACTCGTCACACTAGGAAATTATAATTTCTTGGCCCCAACTGAGCATCACTGTGCGTCAGATCACAGCTCGTCGTGAGAAAGCTTTAACAGCGTGGGAGATCAGTCTGATGTCTGTTTTATTCCGACTAAATAAGAGTCCAGTGTGTGATGCACAAAAGCAGAATTCTGCTCCACATCTCATCTCAGCTTTAGGCCTATAGTCTACCTCAAGTCAACTTTTAAAAGAACAATAAAGCAGTTCAATTCATTTTAAAACCAACATTGGATTATTTTATATTATTAATTGGTGTATTGTGTATTGCTCCCTTTACCCACAAAACGCGCAGTACATAAGGCATCAAGTGCTCCAAGGAGAACCAGCCTGACCAGGCAGTTTGGATTGGATGACATAATAGGCTATTTGTGCAGCAGCTGCACTGCTCCTTTTATTAAATAATAATCAAACAGATAGCCCACAGTAGGCCTACTTTGTCTATTAAAACCTTACTAGGACTCGCCTGTCGCTGTTCTCTCTCTCTCCAAAGCGAGTTTCAGACGTGCACTGGCCGCTACACAAGCCAGAGTTTAAACAGACGCAGACAGATCACAGGTACAGCTGTGAACAACTTTGACTCCTCAAGGTATTCTACAAACCATAACAAAATATAGCAAAATGGTCTTTAGATTATGAAAATTGGCCTCATATTCAATTAGACACCGTGAAAAAGAGAGAATGAAACCAAACGTTTTTCACCTTCTTACAAATGTCTGAATCCTGTTTTTATAAATGCAACAGAAAGTTTTCTAGAGCCTTGATCTGTTCTTAAGAAGAGCAGCAGAAGGACTCAGGGTGATGCTGGAACAGGGGCGGAGCTGGGACATTTAGGGTCTGTGAGGGGGCCCTCATAATAAACTGAGTAATGAGTTGGTAAACAATATCTAATATGCACCAGAATACAGAACATTTAGATTTTTATTGAAAACGTCTTGGTTGAGGGCCCCCAGACGACACATGATTGTGAGTTAAGCAATATTGATCGAATTAAGTTTATTAAAAAAATATACTCAGTAACTTGAGGTTGTATTACAGACATCCTATATTACAGACTCCTATGCATGTTTTACATGTTCAAAGTGGGTTTGGGGCCTGGCGCATTTCTGGTTAGAGCACCCAAATGGCTTACAACGGCTCTGGGAAACACATAACAATGAACGCAAATCATTATTTTATATTTTTGACATTTTAAATCGCAATGTTGAGCTAAAATTACTTAAAGGACAAATATTATGCATTATTATTTGTAATGTTATTGACATTTTAACATGCTCTTGACTACTTTTTTTTTGGGCATCTCTGTTTTTTTGGAAATCTTTTTTAATTTGTTCTACAACCATTATCTTCATGTCACTCTGGCAGTTCCCGTGACAGGAATTGACTTTGGGCTCCATCTACTGTCTGCAGATGGTATTACATAGGGAACTTTACACATTAATGCAGCCAGTTGTAAATTGTGATTTGATGGTAGAAATTCTCAGAAAGAGTCTGGCGATGATTTATGGACTTAAAAAGCTCTCGGAGCTTTGTCATAGGTCAAATATGACATCACACATCAGGGAAAAGTGTTTTTGATGCTCGGAGTGAGAGTACTTTCTTACCAGGATTTATCAAACTAGCGTGGATGAAGCTCAATGCAACTCCATGGTATGTTTTTTTTTTTTTTTATGAGGGAACAATGTTATAACATGGTTAAAAGCTCAAAAAAGTCAATTTTGCATATTATGTCTCATGTAATAACAATAATATTGTCCTATTTTGACTATTCAATGTGAGCAGTGGTGGATATAGATATGTAGGTGCCCAAGGTGAAATTGAATTGTTTTTGATACACCGTTTGTTCTGCATTTATTTATAAGATAAGAGTTTTTACCCATGGCCCTGATCCACCTGTGATCTGCTCCTAAACCCAGAGAAAACAGAAAAAGGAAGTCACAACTTGTATGAGCCCCAGAGAAATGACTGTGTGGGAATGAAGAAGTGATGTAAAGATTGTGCAGGTCTCTAAAGAAGCACATAAGTACTATGAAGTGTCAGTGATCAATTGTAGTGGGTAAACTATATCCAGCCACACTTCTATTGATGCGGCGTACCTCCGCAGACTCGAACCTCTTTGCCTCAATCTTTTCATACATTTATAAAGCACAAATGAATGTTCCATTGCTGCATAGGAAGCTACATGCTCAGTGCATGTTTTTTTTTTCTTTTTTACAAACACCTGCTCGTGTGTGTACCCTGTCCATACTCTGCACATTGGAAGAAAATGTGGGGACTGTACCCTGCCCAACATTGGATATGTCCTCACCAGTTTTGCATAAGTTATCCTTGAAACCAGCGCAGCCTCTGCGGGTCCCCTCCCACTCATTACACACTCATGGAATAATCCATTCTAATATCAGTGAGGGATTGTTTGGACAGATAAAATATATTTGACATTCTTTTTTAAAGTACACTGTCATCATTTACTGTGACACTGAGAGAATAGCAAGTGTTTCATCATTGTGCCAATGATGGTCAGGAAGGGCATCTGATTGGGGTCCCCTACAGCTAGCGGGCCCAAGGCAAAATTAGCTTGCTGTTTAATGGTAAGTCCGCTACTGAATGTGAGTGAAATTATAAAACTGTCATGTGCAGTGGCTTAGTTTGTGTCAGTGCCTATAGAAAACCTGTCACAACACGCAATGTTCTATATGGAAGTGTATCAGAGCCATCATCAGAATAATAGCTGCACAAACAAATTGGGACATCTGGATGCTCAGAGCCATGCATGTATGCAAATCTTGAATGTCCGTATGCAGCTACATAATTGGACATGAATACTAATACATGCAGGATACTCCACGTGTGAATTACAATGTGGTACATACTACACACACAGTAGATTTATGTACAGTTCATTTGTTCCATTGACCGCCGCTCTATAATAAAGCCATATTTTCCACAGAAGCACGTCAGCATCAGTCATGTGCCAAAGGGATGTCAGCACATTGCCAGGTTGTCACGCGTGATGCACCTGAGAAGGAGAGGAATGGACGGACGTTAAACAGGCAGTGTGGTCCACCGGGCCATTTTTTTAAACATCTACTGGATAAATATTTAATAAATTATTGTAGAACAAGAAACAGAGTCCGGATGACTACAAATGAATCTTTTTCTACAATGGAACACTCCTGGACGAATGAGGGATTCCACCGACACGTTTAGTAAAATAGTCCGTTAGTTTTTGGATGGATGAAAAAAACTACATTTGAAGTGACTACAATTAAAGATGCTGCGTCTGATATTTATGTGAAACACAGAACTAGTTCATTTTAAACTCTTTCCAGCAGCCCTACATCTTAATCCCCCAGCATCTTAATTATTAACCAACGATGAGTTTATAAGCGCTTTTCACAACACTCTAATGTCAGAGCTAGTTTTGCCGTTATGGTAAAGCTAACAACTAGCATCCTAACTACCCACTTCCTACTTTTTTGGACAATAAAATGCTCTGCAGTTTGTTGCAGGCAGAACATAGTGGTCTGTTTTTCACTAAAATTGCTGTTTTTACAAAATATGTTTACTGGGAAAAAACAGATTTGACTTCCTTTCATTTATAAAATCGAGTATAGTCCCTTAAGTTAAATAAATAGAGAATAAGTTTAATAAAGAATAAGTCAATGAGACTTTGGATAAACAATACATTTGAACAAATAGTCCACTGTGTGTGCAGATACTCTTATGTTTTTTCTCTTTTTAATTTTGTATTTATTCAGAATTGCCTAAAGGTAAGAATGGGTTGTTATTTTATTTTTTCTCTTTACAAAAACATAATGTAGATTGTTAAAACCCAGCTTTGATGAGAAAAGGCGAAGTAAAAAAAACTATTCACACTAGATGGACCATATATTTGGTTGGTTGAAATCTAAGGCAGATATTTGCACTTTTTAGTTGATCAGCTTTTGGCCTTAATTCTCCAGCAAAGGCCAATATTTTGTTTTGGCCGAATTGTTGACTAGAATACTCATAATGTGTTACTTTGAGGGCACAGCACAAAACAATACTACATTGCTCTCTAGGTCTGTGGTCAAACAGGGCTGTGGGTGAATAAAAATTAAAAAAAAACATAATTTGAAAAAGATATATATATAATAGTCTAAATTTAACCAAAAATATATATATTATTATAATATTATAATGCCAATAATATTGACAGAGCTTAGCAGCCATTGGTTTTTCTGGAGTCTACAGTGGCCAGAACTGTGATTGAACCACAAACCTTCTAGCACAAGCTGGCCACCGCCAGAGCCATGTCACAGATGTCATCAAATATTATTTCTAAATGCTATGATGTCTTTTTCGTTGAAGGTTTTACGGTGGATGCCCTTCCACTGTGTATTTATCCCTCCATACTGTAATATCGTTGGGGCTTGCTGGTGCTACGATGGAGGATTTTCTGAACAGCAAATGAAACCCTGCTGAACCTTTTGTGCTGGTTGACCGTTTCCTGGCTTCCCATTGAATCTAAAACTGAAATCCATGTTTATGCGAACAAAAATAAATGAAGACCTGCTGATCTTTGTCCATCTATTGGTGTTAGTCACAGTCTGAAAATGCCAAACGTCCTGCCGCGTTTGACTGTGAGATGATGTAGGCTTTTGAATTTGTTGGCTCATATTGACCTCTGTGTCTGTTTTAGTTTTGCTTGTGTGACACTGGGCAACATACACTGAAATTATAATTGAAATAACACACAAAGAGAGCTGTTCAATACATCTCGCTTTCATTGATTTCCTTGCGTTCTTTGTCAGGCATCTGGAGAAGGAATTCTGTATTGCACACATACTGATAGACATTATAATTGCTGTTTATGTGCCGCTTGTGATGTTTTAGTCTGTACTGGAATATTGAATTCAACAATATAGTCTCCTGTGAGTACTTCATTATGTGCTGGATGTTGTAAAATACAGCAGCATAGCTTTTTAACTAATTGGAATTTATCAAGAATGCAAATGCATGTTATAGTAGTACTAATGAAACTGGGATTTTTCCCACCTCCCACTTTAAAAAATGCTCTTGTATGCCGCTCAAGCATTTGTTACAGGTAAAATTTGACAATAATATCCATTCATTTACATTTGTTTAGTTTACGGTTTAGCATTAGCCATATTGTTTACATGTGAGTTAATTTAGCTGGAAAGCTCTGAGGTCAGAACTTGTTGAAGTGGGACACAATCGACCTCCCAGTTTCTTGGAACAAAGCAACATTTCAGTAGGGCTGTAGTCGACCAATGAAATTCTTAGACGACTAAAGACATAACGACTAAAAGTTTTTAGTCATAGTCATTAATCCACTAAAAGGGAGCGAGGTCAAAGTCCAAGTGTACAAGTGCCCGAAGGCATTATTGGTCAAGAAAGTTAAGCGTGAAATGGGGGATGAGAGAGAAGGGAGGACATGCAGTACACGCGACACTGCGGCCAGCTGCATTTGGAGCTTGGCATACGTGTGCTGTGTTCTCCTTTCTGCTGTTGTCCATCTTAATAATCCCAAATCAGCTAATAAAAAGTTTGGTTGACTAAAGGCTGTTTTTTTTTTCGTTTTATACGATTTCTGGATGTCACACTACAAGACGAGAGGAATTCGTTGTATGATAGAACACAAGCTCACAGTGCGATGGTTCACACTATCAGTTGTGGATACGATCAAAGTTTGTCTGAGCAAAAATCAGGCTCTACGCTCACCATTTTACTGGTTAGCTTAGGCTAGTGTGACATGCTAGTAGTGTGTTTGCGTTTCTACAGGTTACTAAATGACTGGGAAATAAGGAGATAAGGTCCTGTTTACGGTGGAGATCTTCTGTTGCACTTTGAAGTGCGCTTGTGTTTGCATTTTTTACAGAGGCCATGTCCCAAAACTTGCACTTGCACGTTCACGACAAGCCGCTGAAGTGTGCACGGTGTCCCAATTCTTAGAATGTTATGATCCACACTTCCAGTAAATGTGGAGTGATGCGGACTTCAGGCAAGTACATTACCCACAATGCATTTCATTGCAATGTTTTCAAACGGTGCAGCGCCTCTGCCTTAGCAACTTAGTAGCGAGAGCTTGTGGGAAGCAAAGGAAAGGAATGTTTTAACAGTTAAACTGATGATATTTTAGATAAATCTGTTATTGTCCAGCAACAACACAGGTTTAGCATGTTTTCATTTGTTTGTGGCCAATTCAGCAAATAATCAAAACTAAACTGAGCTGTGGCTTTGTGATTAATTCAACTGTGGTATAACAACACCACTAACAGCTGTTTTATGCTGCTGTTTTTCTTTACCGCATTCACAATGTTCTGAAGTGTGGACTGTCCTAGTTCTCATGTTTACTTCCCCTGTGCCCTTGTGCACTTACATAGTACAGTTTGTAGTACAATTGTTGAAAGCCTTTGAAAGCTGTTCTGAACCAGAGTATATTACTTTCATGAGTTTATGATTAGTTTGCCGAAATGAATCCAAGCAAATCCAATTTATCCTGATCAAACCTGCTTTGTACTTTATGAAGCTATGGTTATACAAGTTATTGTACCAAGCCAAACATTACTGGATGCAATTCCATTTCTTCTGAATGGACTAAATAAAGTTCTCTTATGTCCCTTGTGCATCTGTTCTGCGCATTCCAACAATAAAGAATCGAACTGGCCAAGCAGTAAATCCACCCATTCAGGTCCCTCTAATTAAACCAGTGTATTGTGCGATTGTGGTGCAGACAGGGATCGATGCAGCCGTTTGTGCTGGACATGACTTGTACTCTGTCTTCCACTAAAGCTTGCAGTTTTCCCGGTACCTATAGCACATTTCAGAGGCTCGGAGCAGCGGGCGACGTGTGCTGGGAGACGAGCGCCAGTCGCCTTGGAGACCAGAGGAAAAAGCAGCTTGTTGACATGTCTGGCAAATGTGTGGTTATAGCTGCAAGCCATCGATAGTGAGTTTTTCAATAGCTTTACGTGTTTTTAGGATTGATATGCAATTGCTGTTGTTGTATGAGTTTCTATTCGCGAGTCGAGAGCAAGCACGGACTATAAATGGCTATAGAAAAATGGTTTGTTGGAGATAATGTTGCCATAAGCTAAGCAGGTCGAGGATTTATCATGTAAAAATCACTAATTATTTAATGAATATTGTCAAATAATACTTTTGGATAGAATAATTATCTAGTGCATTGGCGTTTAAATGTATTTCTGTAATGTGTTTTGCTTCCTTTGGTAGTTGATATTAAATAGATAAAACACAAGAGATTTAAAATGAGGGAAGATTGAAATTAACAAGGCTGATTTCCACAATGAACTCATTTTAATTTAGGAAAGACTTTCTATGCTGCGTTCTCATTTGGGCAAGTATCAGTTGTAGCTTTTGTAATTATGTGTTTTTAAAGAAAGCATTACTGTATGTTCATTAGGCCCTCTCTCTCCTCTTGTTTAATGACCTCTCTCTGTCTCTGCAGACTGTGTGTCCCGATGTGCTCTGCAGCTGTCAAACTGCTGGCACAAATTAAAAGCTGCTTTGTTACTTTCAGTGACTGATGTCTGCTTTTATTTTCCCACAAATCTAAATGTTATAAAACTATATTAACCCACTGATACTGTTAGCAGAACAGAATCTGGAGATGGTTGCTTTACACCAAATCTGAATATTTTGGTGACTTATTATATGTACCTTTTTTATATTTCTCATTTGTTTCCTTCATTCTTAGCTGTTTATACCTACAATTAAACAAGAGACTAATTTGAACAAGTATTGAGATATATATATATATATATATATATATATATATATATATATATATATATATATATATATATATATATATATATATATATATATATATATATATATATATATATAATATATATATATAATAAAAAATAAAATAAAAATTGACCTTTTCTGAACAGTTTGAAAATGATCTTGAGTTTCATTAGAACTAGTATAAGACCACATGGTAACATAAAGAAAGTACTGTAATTTTGTGTTGTTTATTGTCTCAAAGCTGGACCTAAAAAGATTAGTTTTTTTCTCATCATTGTGGTATCAATATCAAGCCTTTTCCTATCAAAATAAAATTGGAAATGTTACTATTGTGAACTTTAGTAGGCTACAGCAGCACTTATTAGTGTTTCAAAATACCTGTTGAAGAATATTAAACTTTCGTCTGTCCCTCAAAGTTGTAACAACAGTAACAACCATGGATCATTATTATTTAATATTTTGGACATTTTGAATGACTA
Organism: Chaenogobius annularis; assembly: GCA_015082035.1. Classification (NCBI taxonomy): domain Eukaryota; kingdom Metazoa; phylum Chordata; class Actinopteri; order Gobiiformes; family Gobiidae; genus Chaenogobius; species Chaenogobius annularis. Next base: position 135,954 of record BJKM01000680.1, read on the forward strand.
TATTGATCTAAAATTATTTCATATAAACTGGCCCGCTGACTTCCTGTTGAAATCTTTGGTGATAATTCCCACCTGCCCCTGTATGGTATGTCACCCTAAACGTCATCACAATAAAGTGCCACACTGCCAAGATCATTTATACCAAAATGACTACGTGATGCTATCAGTCCTATGTGTATCACAATTAGGAAACAAGACAAAACGGAGAATGAAGTACAGAGCAGTGAGCCTGTATATCGGTAAAACTGAATTTTTAGGAGCAATAGGGCATCTTGAATGCAGACGAATAAAGATTACTCAAACATGCATAAATCATAAATACAACTTCACGTGGATAAATGAGAATGGAAAACAATAAAAAGTCAGATTTTGAAAATGTGTCCTATAAACATAACATGTTCGGTCATGTGTTTTTTTTTTCTTGCTCTGACTAGCAAATTGCCCACAACAGTATTGACCCTCATGGAAAGGTTTATATTCAACATTTCTCAGGCAATTTCACCCTCAAATATCTTCTGTTTACAATTGCCTTCCACCTGCTGTGTATTTGCCTGCAGTTCATCAGCTCAGCAGGTCAAACCCTCGGCTGATATTGGCAAAGCAAACTCCCGGCGCGGCCCTGATTCCCCCTGGGCACGGGAGCAGATGCAGCGCACTGTGAAAATTGAAACAGTACTTTCTCATAATTCCATGACAGTGAAATGAAACGCTATCTGCAAAAAGCAATCAGACTGGTAAATTACCTTTTCTTTGGGAGACACCGTTTGCAGTCGAGCGGATTGTCCCTGTTCTGTCGGAGCATCTCTGTGTTTGCATTTCAGATTCTGGCTCGGTAATGAGTGGCTGAGTGGAAAAGATTTATTGCATGGCTGCCCAAAAGGAAGCTGTAAGAGAGTCTGTCAGAGAGATGTCACCGAGATGGAAACACCTGTGCAGTGCAAGTGAATAATTCCTCATGGAAAATACATCTAATATCTTTGTTCAGCTTACATTCCGTAGGACAGGGATGATACTTCAGACATTTTGCAATATGAAGTGACTGATAGTTGTATATTGTGATTGTCAATTATTTAATGTACTTTCTTTTATTTAAATTACATTTACTGAATGTACATAATGTTCCAAAACATTCTTAAAGATGTAACATTTTACAATAACTGTTTTTATTCAAATACTATTCAGTTTCACCTGCGTTTCAATCTGAAACCATTCCAAGTACTCCCTGCTGAGTGCCTGCGTACGCCTAAGGGTCCCCATATCCCTGGTTTGGAAACACGGGTCTATGGGACATTTTATAAAGGAAAGTTGAAAGCAGTTACAAGCCAAATGAATAGAATTCCCAAACAGAAACGATCCAGGTTTATAAAGCTAAAATCAACTTCTGAAATCAGTCACTGTGAATAAAGAACAAAATTGCCCTAAAAGCAGAAATAATGTTGATGGCTAGCTTTATTCAGTATGAAGCTAAGAGGCTGTATTTTAAGCCTATCTGCGTCCTTGAACAAGACATCCAATCCCAATGGCTTTGAGAGCTTTTTTCATAGCTATTTCCTTATGGCGATCAATAATGTATCACATGAAGCTGCGGTTCATTCACAAGGGCAGAGATCTCACAGGTTTGGTAATGTATCCGCCACTCAAAATGGTCGACACACAATCCTACATTTTTATATTTTTCATGACTCAACACCTTTATAGAAACTTCCTGGTCCACTGCAGCCCATCCAATTAGACTCTTTCAGGCATTTTAGTGTGTACAAAGCCTTGGAGAGTCTAACTGCCTTCTTATACAGTACATTGTGTAGTAAATGCAGGTCAAGGGCAAAGCATTGTAATGTAAGTCCTATTGTGTTGTTGCTAAAGCGTTCCTCTGTGACCGGTGCAGTGCAGTTCTTATCCGGCTCATTGATATGTGGCTGCTGTGGAAGCTGCTTTGACATTGGGGTGCACATGTGGACTGCAGATCTAACACTGAGCTGGAGCTGGATCAGCCTCCAATCCAACCATTTTCAGACAATATATAAAATTTGGTATGTTATATATCAAAGATAAAAATAAAAGAGTGGTGTATGGCTATAGATGTGGAAACAGTGCCAATTGTTTGCAGAATAAAGCTCCTGCAGTTGTCCCTGGCTTTCCCAGCATGCACCAAACTCCACAGTGGCAGCGGTGGGGAATTTGCATTGAAACTAACGGCGTTGGCAGCTACTATGAAGCGTCATCGGAGTTTCAAAGGTTGTGGATTAATTTGCGCACCAGGATTTACAAATTAAAGGATTGACATAGCTCCTGATAAGTCTCACATGAATGCATTATTTCTATTATCACAAAGACATGGCAGAAATCACAAAATAATAGTTCAAGACATAAAAGAGAAGAGTGCAAAGAAAAGCATTTCAGTCATATGCACAGCCAAACAAAACAGTTTTTAGTTTAGATTTGAACATTGCCAGAGTAGCGGCCTGTCTCACATCCTCAGGAAGACTGTTCCAGATTTTAGCTGCATAAAACTGAAACGCACATTCCCCATGTTTAGTCCTGACTCTGGCACCAGCAGGAGGCCGGTCCCTGCCCTGAGGTCCTCAGAGTCCGAGATGGTTCATATGGCACTAACATGTCCGAGATGTACTTTGGTGCTAGGCCATGGAGAGACTTGTATGCAAGCAGAGCTGCTTTGAAGTCTATTCTCTGTAACTCCTAAACCAATTGTTATACAGCCCAGCTGTATGTTATTTGGTAAACTTGGACAATTTGTGGCTCTATACTGCTTTCGAAAGTTGTTTTATTTTGTAACTGTTGAGGTTTTGTGGCTAAATGTGAACATTTGTCCTGGTCCCCTGAATTAGTAAGTAAAAACAAAGCCATTGTCTTGTCTGTAAACCATCATACAGAAATGTGCCTGGGTTTGAAGTCTGAGTGACATACAAGGAGTGTATCACAATTACCTTCTCCAAAGCTATTGTTAAATCTCCTCCTCGTTCGTGGCTAATTGAATCCTGAATTGTTCCTCCATTCCTCTCCTCTGCTTTACTGTCTCTCAAACTCCTTCCATGACTGGGCCAGTGTGATTAATAGCAGCTATTCATTAACTTGATCAACCACTTTAGCCGAGATTATTAATCAGATGCTTATTTCAATGTCACTGCAGAGTGCTAGAGAAGCAGCGACATGTCATACTTTTACTTTTACTTGAGTAAAAGTAAAAGTATCAGATTTTAAAAAACAACTTACCGGTTAGTAAAAGTGCCCCTTTAAAAATGTACTTTGAAAAAGATAAATAAAAGGTAAAAGTCACTTTGAACATATCCACATTATAAAGGATATATTTTACTTTATAAAAAACACATTTTGTCATCACAGACACAAAATAGTTTTTGATTATATTTTTTAAGGTTGGACTTGAGAAGCCTATTGTGACAGGGTGGTATGTGACCTGGTGCTATATTTTTTAACTTTAGTTACCAAGTAAATACATTTTTATATTAGCATTATATTGTATATCGAAAATGTGAGAGGGGGTGGTAAGGTCAAGTTTATAAGCCTCATCCAGAATAAAACAAAGTTAGGAACTTACTTTTTGGAATTTTGTCTCCACAAATATTCAGGTGAAGTCATTATAAGGTGTAAATTCCAGATTTAAAAAAACAAAAAACATTTCAAATTAACATGTGTGACATGACACACACAAATCATGTGTTTGTACAAAATAAACTAATTGTCAATAAATGTACATGATGAGTTAATGCTCACTGCAGTAAAACAGAAAGGCCAAAATGTTTGATAAAAAAAAACATTTGTTTTTTTAATATGAATCCAACATTGCCAACATTGAAATTCAGACATGGCAAAATGAGCAATTTAACACAAAATGAATAAATATTTTTTGTTTGCTCAAAGCTGGGACTTGAACTAAAAAATGTGGGCCAGATGTCTTCATAAAGGTCCTAAAAAATAAACCTCTCTATTTCAGCAGGTCTAATACCATTCGAAAATATACTTTTACTTTTCAGTCTAGTTCAAAAATGTAATGGAGTAGAAAGTACAGATACCTGCTCTTAAATGTAGTGAAATAAAAGTAAAAAGTATCCATTGTAAGATTTACTAAAATAAAGTAGAGATAACTAAAAATTATACTTAAGTACGGTACTTTTACTTTTGTACTTTGTTCAATTTTACCACGGTCTACTGGCTTGTATGCTGTCGCTGATATGCTATTTTTCACTCTAAATTGTATTTGGTGCAAACAGTCACAAGGTCTATATTAATCTACAATTTGTTTAGTTATTAGAGGCAGATCTCCAGACATTTCCATTCTGCTTTCTCTAAATGACATTGGGCACCACACAGCCAAACAGTGCTAATAGGAGTGCCGTTTGTTTTGCTTTTTTTTACCAGAACAAATTGGTAATGAACATTTCCGTCGAGCTGCCAGACCAAATTACCTTCGCTGCACTTAGTATTATAAACACATTTCGGAAGCAACTTGACAAGTAAATTTGCAGTGGCATTTGCAAGCTGCTTGTGTTTACTTCTGGGGGCAGTTTAACCCAATAAAACAACATGTGCTAGTTTATTACACAAGCACAAATAAAGCAAAACATTATGGCCACTGACAAGTAAGAGAAAAACAGATGATCTACTTTTTCCACTCAAAGTGAATGTGTTAGAAGAGAGTTAAAGGATCTGAAGGAGTTCGACCAACGTTTGTTCGTTATGCAACTGGCTGGTGCTCATATTATGCCTGATTGGTGAAGATATGACACCATCTTTCTAAACGATTTAGAAATCCAGTTTTTAAAGTACTTTTAGACATTTTAGAAATTCAAAGTTAATTTCTGTACTTCCAAAACGGACTCAGGACTGGGATTATGTTGAATTACTCAATACTAAATGAAACAAAACTCAACTACAAGTAGTTTTTCATAATGGACAATGTTCCAATGTGGTTAAAAGTACAAGAGTCAGTGTAGCATGGGCACTTTTTGTGTATTTAGAATGGACTGTTTAAGGAAAAATGCTGCTTACTGCGAAGTACACAGGAAGTGAAGCAATGAGAATGTGTCCTGAACTCCTCTGTACAATAGTTCTCTGAGGGCCAAGCATGCACCACAGAATGTGCAGAATAACAGCAGAAAAAGATGAATTCACAGGAAAAAAAACAAATACAGGAATAATAAATATTTCTCCTACACGGACAATACTCACCATACTGTATTGTCCCAGTTGGAAAATGCCACATTTGATCTGTGCTTCAATGCCACTTGTGCAACATGTGGAGAAGTGCGCGTCAGTGCAGGGCCAGGACGACTGTAACGGGAGGATTTACCTATTGTGCATGATTTGGGTTGATGGGGGAAACCAAATATATGGATATGAACTTCATGGGCTACAAAGGAAACTACAAGTATTGCAATTATCTGTGTCAAATATGTAATTGTTGGACACAAAACCGCAATGCAATGCTCATGATGTCACACAATGCACTGTGGATTTGCCGAAAGCATCAAAAAATGTGAAGTACATTTTTGTGAAATGTAGAAATGACTGCGGTGTGGACACTTTCCCTGGGGAGATTTAGTTAATTTGTTCTAGCAGAACCCTTGACAACCATACTTGAATTAGAAAACCTGACTATATGTCAGTGCATTTAGATTCATATTGTTTGTTTGCTATGATAACATTAATATTGTTAAAATAACAACTAAATCATTTCTTATGCAGCATATGAATGGACAGCCATATAAATTAAGTTATTTTGATCAGTTTTACATTGTATTGAAAAGTGGAGATAGCCATAAATTCTCCGCTTCAGTGATGTTCCCCTGAAACAGTCCATGCTTTTGCGATACATCAATCACTTTATCAATCTGTCTAATTGATAGTATTGATTTATCCAGAAGGGCAGAGAAGGAGAGGCCATGATGGATGATTTAAGCCAGTGGAGCCTGCTGATTGAAATTCAGACGCAGCGCTGTAAAAAAGGTCAAGGGTCGCACATGATACATTTATCGTTTCTAGCAGCTTTCTGGTTCTAGCCCTTTGTGGCCATTTTCAGACTGGACCTTTCATAGGCTCACAGACATGTACGGGGTCCTCTTGGCTGTGCGGCCTTGGGAATTGAATGGGATAAGTCATACCGAAGAATAATAATAAATCTCTCATTGAACCAGCACATGTGACCTGAAGGTTGCGGTTTCATTTAGTGTCTTCAACTTTGATTTCCTCATCGCTCATGTGACGTCTGCTGCCTGTCTCCTGTAGACTAGGAACAGCACTGATTTAACAGATACACAGGTGTTTCAAGGTTAACTTATCCTTAGCTATGCACTGTATGTTTTACTAACTGAACTTGAAGTAAAATGTAACTTAATGCCCACACAAGATTACTTGTTTTTTCCTTAAATGTTCTTAAAGAAGGATTTTTGTCATTTTGGTCAGTATGACAAATTTGCTTCAAATAATTTTTATTGATTTCAATGTCAGATTAGATTTGTTCCTCCTGGAGACTGAACTGCGAGTCCGACAACTGCAGATGCGCCTCATCCTGAATGAGACAGCCATATTTCTCCAAAGTGTCCTGGCCGCCAACAGCATCTGATGAATACTGGAGCGATGAGTGATGCTCTCATCCTGGTCACCAATGTCGATTTGCATATTCTCTGAGCAGTTCTTATGAGGTGACACATCCTCTGTCTGGCTGTAGAGGTCTTCATTGGTCTCAGGAAAATTGCCCTCAATATGGATCTCAATTTCTATCTTGCAGTTTTTGGGCTAGTCTTTCTCCTCTTGGACCCCCTCAGACTGAATCAGAATCAGAAAGAGTTTATTACCATTGTCAATGAACAAAATTCACAAACATAGGAACTTGTCTCGGCATTAAGAGACAAGTTTTATGTTGCACCCTAAGGCCGAGACAAGTTCCTACGTTTTTGAATTTTGTTCATTGACAATGGCAATAAACTCTTTCTGATTCTGATTAAGGTGCAACATCGAACACTGAGCAATAATAAAACAACATATATTCAATCAAAAAGGGCATGCATTAAGAAAATTTTTTAAATTACTATACAATAAAAATAAAAATAGGTATTTCTATGTACACAAGAGTTACAGTTAGATTTACAGTTTGAGTGCAGAAAGTGACAGTGCAGTGAGTGGTTGAATAGGGTGGTCCTTCTCCTCCTGGACCTCCGATGATGAGTCTTTCTCCTCCTGGACCTCCGATGATGAGTCTTTCTCCTCCTGGACCTCCGATGATGAGTCTTTCTCCTCCTGGACCTCCTCAAAGTACATTGTTTGTTTGGCGACTGGTGGCAGTTCGGTGAAGCTCAAACACTTCATCAAACTCATAGTCTCTGGATATATATCCTATGAACAGTGAGTTGCATTGATTTTGTGTTGGAGGCATCTCGTTGACCTCCTGGTTGATGTCACGAGAGATCAAGACCTTCTAGTAGGCCATCTTATAGTTGTTAGTCAGAGTGGTGTAGTGTGGACCTCAGAATCTAATAATCACACTCAGTCCAGTCGTGTAGTGTGGACCCTCCTCATCATTCTAAATCTCTCTCAACTGGAAAGTTTTTGCCTTATTGTCGCCAGTTTGACCATGGTTCGGCCCAAAAACTTGCACTACGCACTACACACTTGACTGAAGTATGCATTTTGCACAAAGTGTGTGAGTGCACAAGGGTGCACAGGAGGTGAACAGGGGAATTGGGAAAGTCCGCACTTCAGAGCGTTGAATGCGATGAAAAAAAACAGCAGCGTTAAACAGCGCTCAGCGCTATTAATAAACTAGAGTTTAATTAACCACAAACCACAGTTCATTAAAGTTTTAAATCATTTGCTGAATTGGCCACAAAGTGTTGTTGTTGGACAGTCGCAGATGTATTTAAAATGTCATCAGTTTTACTATTAAGACATTCCTTTCCATTGTTTCCTGTTAGCTCTTCTAAGTTGCTAAGGCAGAAGCGTTGCGCCGTTTGAAAACATTACAATGAAATGCATTATGGGAATGTACTTGCCTGAAATCCGCATCGCTCTACACTTGCTGGAAGTGTAGAGAAAAGGCCGTACTGAATTGTGGATCAAAACGTTCTAAAGACTCACACTTCAGCGGCTCGTCAAGAACGTGCATTTGAAGTACGCAAGTGCAAGTATTGAACATGGGCAGCAAATATTGCATACGTAGATTCCAGTGGCGTGCGGTCAGGGCAATCAAGGCAAGCAGTGATTGACCAATAAAATCTAAAATGTCCGTGTGTCAAAACTATTGTTTCTAAGATGGCCAGTGGCCTCTACCGGGCGCTACACGGTACTGCATGGGACGCTTGATTCTTCTTTTTCCACAGCTGTGCAATCTGTGGCCGTGTTCAGAGGCCCGTTCTTGCTCTGTTCTCTAACATGAGCTTTTAGAACCAGAGTGGACAGCGGCTTGTTCTAGAGGTCTGAGCATGCGCTCTGAGGACAACACGGCCTCAAACCACACTGAATAAACCTGTAGGAATCTTGGATTGTCCCAGGTTGTGCCTAACTGCGCATGTACAGAGGAGCTGCGAAGCAACAGCAGTGCAAAGTTGAAACTATCTTTTAGAGACTTTCTTTGTGGCTAAGGCTCTGACATTATTTCTAGATGTTAGTTAGAAATACTGGCAGTATTATAATAACATAGCTAGTTTGTATCATGACTTGATCGGTGAAGTGAGCCTATTTAGTCCATTCAGCCGTGCTTTAGCTCAATAGAAAATTTTGCCCTGACACCTGTCATATAAACTTTAAACCTGCTATGTCGGTGTAATCCCTCATTCGTCCAGGAGTGTTCCATTGTAGAAAAAGATTCAGTTGTAGTCATCTGGACTCTGTTTTAGAAAAAACGAAACGTTTCGACTCTCAACCAAGAGTCATTCTCAATCAGTGAAACAAGTCTGAGAACTCCTGTTTATATTCTACTCTGTGAAAGCCCTGCCCACAGGGCGGGACCTCCTGCTAATGGCCCATTGAAAATTAACTGGGATGGGCCTATTGTTCTATTGTTCCATGGCATTTGGCTGCCTCAATAGAACAATCTTTTTCTACGATTTAAACCTGCTACTTTGTGGAGCCGTCTGTAACATAATCAAATAATGACTTTGGACTGCACTTATACTGGGGAATTTGTAGGAAAAATTGTTTTGTTCGAACCTCAAAACCTTATGTTCTTTAATAAAAGTCCTTTGTGAAGCTGTTCAAGGCCAACAAGACTGTTTGTATTTCTAAATAACTCAATACCCCCCACACAACACTTTACAGATTGGGTTGTTTGAGCCAGAGCTGAAAGCAACAATTAATCAGAGGTGAATCTTGGGGGATCAGTGGAGTGCTCTGTAAGCACCTCTTTCCTGCTCCGTTTCAAAGAGTTTTTCTCACCTACATTTGTCAAGCAATAAACAACTTCCACTTTTTTACGCAAAGTCAGTGTCAGTAGTTAATTGTTTTTTTCTAGAAAGCAGCTGGATTCTTTCCAGCCTGGAAGCTTTAAAATTCTATTGCCACACTGCCAGTGTTTTTTTTCTTTTAAACCTAGCATTTACAATTCTGTTCTTGTCTTCAATCTTGATGTTAGAAATATGAATGACGGTGTTTAGTCCTTTAGTGTTTAGATTAGTGTTCAGGAGTAGAATTAATTTAGCCCTAGACTATCTGATTTAGTACATGGTTTAGTCCAGATTTAATTGTGACATTACTTTTAAACACATACTAAAAATACTGGAAAAACTTCTATGTACTTCTATTCGACTATACTACTTGGTATTACTGAACTTTTACTCAAGTAGTTTGTTGTTCTTGTTGTTATTATGTGTTTTACTCTAAATGCAGGGGTGAGCCATGTCTAGACATTAAAGTGGGACATCCACAGACAGAAGTGTGACATTTAGAAAAGTGTTCCTGTCTGTGCAATCAGACTTGGTTTTTCTCACTGGGCTCAGTCAGTGGTCCACAGCTCCATTCAACAACCAACAATCAACCTAATGTGGGACGCTTAACTTTGCAAGTCAAGATGTCTCCTAAACTGGGAGCTCACAGCTCAAAGTGCTTCTCCAGGAACATAATGAAAACCAGCTTTTTTTCTGCTCAAGACCATAATATTATCAATTTGAAGTGCATTTTTATTCAGATGGTTTGCATCTAAAAGCATAGCTAAATTGTGCTTTAACATTTGTGCAAAATAACATACAGTCTTATCAAGATATTACTTTAAAAAAACAAAAAATTAAGCCCATTACAGGGCTGTTACGATTCAAAGAAGATTTGTTTCAAGCGAAACTATAAACAGACTATTATCATGAGGTTCCGCCCGGTGGGCAGGGCCTACTCAGAGTAGGATAAATATCTGAGTTTGCAGATTAGGCAGATTGAGAGTGACTCTTGGATGAGAGTCGAAGCGTCTTTTTTTTCTGTACACAGTGTCTAGATGACTACAACTGAATCTTTTTCTACATTGGCTTAAGATAAACTTGTTGTTACACTTCAGTGCTTGAATCCTGTGCATGTATTTGATGAGCAACTATCCTTCTAATTCTAGTGCTTGGAGTTGAAGACATAGATCTTACCTCATTGTATTGCTGTACTATTTACTTTGGTATATGACTTTGCAACATTTATGTCACTCAGAGTCTTAACTTAGATATTTGTTTTGCATAGAAGAAACAAATGCAAATGTTGAAGAAACAGCTAACAGCCTTTACTTATGAACAAAAAAAACTTGAAATATTATATTGGAACATATTTTTTTAGCTTTATAGTACTTAGTACAATAAAGCTTTATAGTCTTACTTGTCCACTGTCATCCACAATAATGAATTTTAGGGTTATGATTATTGAAAAGAAACATTATGATTTAACAATTATACACAATTATTCAGCCCTGCGACGAGTTGGCCACTGTCCAGGGTGTACCCCGCCTAAGGCCCAAAGGCACTGGGATAGGCTCCAGTCACCCGCGACCCCTAACGGGAACAAGCGGTAGAAAATGGATGGATGGATGGACACAATTATTCACCCATAACAAAACAATCAGAATCAGTTTTATTGCCATTGTCAGTGAACAATTCACAAACTAGGAACTATATTAATGTTCCAATAGTCTTTATGAAATCAAGCTTTCTGAATGTAAAAGTTAAGTTATTGTGACTGCCACATAAATTGTCACGATTAGTTTCAGTTGTTATGATTATGTTGTGGCCAGAATAATCACGATTATCGATTAACCTAATAATCAATTTAACTTAGAATTAAGTTGGTTTAACTATTGTGTTGTGCAACTTAAAAGTCTGGCACTAGACTTTTGACTTGTATCTGAAATCTGCCCATATTTTGATCTACCTGCACAATTACACAAACAAACTAGGCCGATGAGCTGTTGTATTGAACCCATGGGGAGACAGAAAGACTTGTAATGACTCACGAGCAAGAGAATGGTAACACTCCTCACAAAGACAGGGACTGTTGATGTAATTTATAGCAACATTAAGCCTCCACTTTGAACAAACTTTTGAAAGTTCAGGAAAAAGAAAGAACGTTTTTGCCAATATAAGCACAAAGCCATACAAAATGCCTGAAGAAATTGTGTTTTAAAGTTGTTTTGATGTGTACCCCCGTTACCTCTGTTACAATGCACTTTTGAAGGAGAGGTTTTAGTGAACTTGTATAAAATGCTATTTCATTCTCTTACCGTAAGTTATTTCACTGACTTAATTGGACTCGAGTCACTCTAGTTACAGTATTTAGAGGTGGTATGTCAGTATTGGTCTAAATGCAGTGGTATTGGCATGTTATAAGTATAAAACATTCCGTTTTCAGTGAGTTTAAAGTTTACTGACGCTATTAAATGCTACTAAACTAAGTGGGCGATATTGACAAAAATGAGTATTCCGATATCAATATTCAGATGATATTATGTGAATCCAACAGAAATTTGTTAAACATGTCTTTAAATTAGTTAGTTGACGTTTAATCATCAGAAAAATATGAAATGTCTGTAAAACAAATCACTAAAGTGCAGAAATATTACCTCACACCCTTATTTATGAAAAAATTACTTTCATTTTTATTTTTGATCAACGAGATGTTTTACATAGAGGATATAGTTCAGAGACAATCAGCAGAATATTCATAGTATATCGAATATACTAGGTATATTCTACTGATGGTCCCTCAAACTTGTTTTAAAACTCAATGGGACCGATCTTTTAAAGCTGTCGCACTCCGACCTTGGAATGATCTCCCTTTCTCTCTCTCCTGCGTTCTTTGGACTCTGTGGATGCCTTTATAAAGCACCTAAAGACTTACTTTTTACAACAAGCATTTTAGCCTCACTGGACAAGCTCAAGTTTGACTGCATATTGTTGTATATTTCATTGGATTTTTTTACTACTGTCTGAAGCACTTTGTGACTATATGTCTGTAAAAAGCTATACAAATAAAGTGTATTTCCTTTTTGCATAACTTCAAAAACAACAGTCACAACATTATCTAAACTTGGTCTACCTCTAAATACAAACTTATAAACCTTAACATCTTAACATCTTAGTTCATTTTCTATCAGTATCTTAACTGTGTTCAATTATTGATTCTTATGACTTTTGGAGAAGGGAACGTGTTCTCCATCCATACAGCCACTGTAAAACCTGACTATGTAGACTGTGCAGAGTATGTGGGTTAAAATGAATTATGTTTTTTGTGTGTTTTTCAGATCCAGACTTCGCAGACCTAGGCGCACCACCACCTCTGCCCTGTAGGTATACTTCTCTACCTATCATTCTGTCTCTCCCCTCCTCTCTCTCCCTGTGTGGGGTTTTGAACACATGTTTTGTGCTTTTGGTTGGTTGTGTGTGTGTGTGTGTGTGTGTGTGTGTGTTGCAGCGTGTCAGTATGACATGGTGGGACCAGAGGGGATAGTGGAGTCTCACCAAATCACCAGAGATGGAAAGGCCGGTGCTACTGAGGCTGTGGACTGTAAATGGTACATCCGAGCACCGCCGAGGTCCAAGGTGAGTCATAGATTAGATTTACAATTCAGGACGGGGGACAGTAAGATAATAATAATTCAGCCATGATTTGTTTCTCCATGAAACAGTGCTGGTGTCCACAATTCATTGGTTCACAATCAGATCCATGACATCAGCATAGAAAGTGATGTCACTCCCTGGTGGAGCATACACATTTAAAAGAGTGAAAATCTTTCCATTAATATTCCCTCTAATCAGTACATTTCTGCCATCTTTATCCTTACATTCAAAACTATTCGGTTTGAGATCAATATTGCAACTCCCCTCTTATGTTTGCATCTGTATGATGAATAATAGGATATTGGTAGTTTTTGATGTTCAGTGTCATTCAGGTGTGTCTCTTGTAAAAATATAATGTCTATTCTTTCTCTTCTCATTTTTGTCAAAATTTGTGTTCGTTTTATTGGGTTCACTATGCCATTCACATTGAAGGATGCTACTTGTAACAATACTGATGCCTTTGGGTTGGTTGTATTGATCCTACCGTTGATAACTTTTGAATATTTTTAATCTCTCTGGTCGAAAACATCAAACACACTCAAGAACCATAGGAACACAGAACAACTGAAAAGGTGAAAAAGAAAACAAAACTAGAAACGGGCATCGAACCCGATCAAAATAGATTGCAAAAGGGAGGGAAGTACAATCCTGATGATGGCCCCCCCCAAAAAAAACTCCTTGGCACTCCTGACTCCAATCCTCGGAAAGAACTGGATATATAAAAACCCTGGCTCAATATGTTGGTTTGGCACATGGATGAGTAGATGTGTTTAGTCACAGAGTTTATGTACAATAGCAGACAGCCAACATGGGGCAATTAGTCTCCTCAAACGAACAGAAATGTATCACCATGTGACCACAAATGAAACTCACATACCCCACGCTGGTGGCTCCATCCTCCGCACTGTTCATTTCTCTGTGTTTTGCATCTTCCTTAAGAGTACCTCTGCTTCTCCTGGTGTTCTGAGCATGTGTGTTTTACCTTCAAAAGTCACCAGAAGAGTCGCAGGGAAAGAGAATCCATGTCTCAGTTTTCTCTTCCTGAGCTCCTCACAGATGTGGTGGAACTTTTGCCGTTGTTGGCGAACCTTGTATGGAATATCTGGAGCAAAGAAGGCACGCTTGCCTTTGTACTGGAGGTCTCCTTTAACCCTTGCAGCCTTCAAGACGCGTTCCCTCCCACGGTCGTTGAGAAACCTCATAATCAGGCCTCGTGATTTATCAGCTGCTGGTCTTGGTTTGCCCAGACGATGTGCTCTTTCGATGCTGATGGGAGGGACCTCAACTCCTGAGTTAATAAGGAGCTTAGGTATGATCTTCTCCAAGAAGCCCACAGTGTCCTTTCCCCCCTCTCCCTCATCAGCGCCCACAAGCCTCGAGTTAGGACGACGAGATCTGGATTCCAAGAGCTTATTTTTCATGTTATTGTTCTCCGACTCTAGCGTCGTCAACCTGGCCCGCAGCGCCTCCATCTCTGTCCTTACTGTCTGCAGATCGTCCGTATTGTCTGAAGCACGCTGTTCAACCGCCTCAATGCGTGTTCCCGTTATTCCATCGGCTTTCAATTTAGTGGTCACTGCCTCTCACACTGCCGGAGCTATGGTAGCTAACAACTCGGCTCTCAGAGATTCCATAGCACGCTACACTTCGGACATCTTGAGGGAACGCGGTTAACAACAACCCTGACAACAGCAACAACTTTGTTAGCCTTGTTAGCCTCGTTAGCTTGTGATGCAGGCTGTTTTCCAACGGAGCATATCAGCGTTGTCTGTTGTGGTTCCGTGGCGCTACCAGACTTGCGTCTTCCTTGTTTACTCATCTTTCGTCTTTGTTCTTTGGGATTAGGTGGGTCAAACAATGATTTTAACACGACTTTTTGCAGCAGCGGAGTGAAATGCGTACACTCAGTGCATCACCATACGAAGTCCTCTCTCTAGTCGGTTCCATTAATTTGACAGCACTAAAACGAGAACATGAATCAGGCTGATGACGTTTTGAGTAGCGGTGCAGATTTTTGTCCTGAAGCGCCAATAAGTATGAACATTCATGTGCATTCAAACTTTAGATGGAACGAGTATGTAATCCAGGTATTAGTAAAAATAGCAGTGATATATCTGTATCTTCCGCCAAGCAGCTATTTGCATTGCTGTTGGCCTATTAAAATCATTGCAGTTTTGGAAAGATGTGCATACATTTTATATGGGGATTCTAAAAGCGTTTTAGGGTGCGTTCACTCTTGCCTTTGTTTGGTTTGACCCCAGTGATGTGAGTCTGTCTGGTCTGCCCCGCCTGTGGGGGCGCTAGACAACAAACTATAAAAAGACGCTCTTTGTTGTTATTTGTTCTCTGGCCGCCTATACTTCCGGGCGCTGGGGGCTTGGTGTGTGTGTTTCGTGCTTTACTCCACGTAGCAGTGCCGCTGTTGGCTCGGGGAGCGCCTCATCGCGCAGCTGGGTGCGTCTTCACTGTAGACCGGGTGTGTGTGTGTCCGGTGGTCCTCTGAAGCTATGGTTCATTCCAAGCCTAGTGTAAAGCCCCTGTACAGCGTGCCCTCAAAGTGGTAAAGGTGCCAGCTCAGCCGCCGCTGCCTTTTTGATTACCCGTTTTATGTTGTAAACAAGTCTTCGTGCTCTGGTGTGGGATCCAGACTGTTTATTTTTGTAAATGATGGAATTATGGACCAGGCTGTAAGCGTACGAGCACCATTGTATTTCTTTTTATATAAACTCTGTAAAGGAACAAGCCCGTTTTAAACTACCCACACTTCAAAATGAGCTAAATGTACCAATAAATTATGCTCAAAATGGAACAACTTGTCCTTTTATCAATCTACGAACCTGTGTCCTCGTATACTGATTGTTTATTGCATTATACAACTAGGGGCCTTACCCTCGAACACTACATAATGTACACTTTGATGCTATTCTAGTTCTGGGTTTAGTCCCAGTTTAGAAACAATTTTGATGTATGTTATTGTGCGTGTGATTGTGCGTGTGTTAGTAATACAGTTTTGCACTCAAACTACAAAGCCTGTCCAAAAAGGTCATCACAGAAAAAAAGGGACCTACGCTCTAGGACCACACATTTGCTGTTGCATAATTTCAATATGCTTCTACAATTACAAGATTTATTTCCAGCCTGTGTTGCATTATTTTTCATGAATTGATCATGTATTGTGGATGCGAGAGAGTGACCATTGCACAAAGCCTTCTCGTGCTCGTCCCAAACACTCTCACTGGGGTTCAGATCTGTAGTAGATCAGTTTCTGCTTCTCCTCAGATGTTTTCTCTGTTTGATGCTAATGATTTGACCCTTCTCAAACACGCCAACATCTTTTCCATGACCACGGGATTTGTCTTTCCACATGGTTGTTTCAGAAATGAGAAGCCGCTCACTGCATCAGTTGGGTATAAATACCGTGTTGCAGCTGAAAGATCATCACTTATGTAGCAGTTATCCAGGAGGAGAGGACCTGCTGTATTTGCTTAGTTGAATCCAATTGGCCACTTTTTTTTTTTTTGGGCAGGCAGAGTATATCACCTTTTAGTAGTTTGTTCGCAACTAAACTAATGTCAAGATTGAATTAATAATTTACTTACTATAATATGTATTTTGGGGTCTAAATGATTGAACCCAGCCTGTTTGTTGTGTTTCTGTTCAGTCATCTGTTTACGTGACAGTGTCTTGGGGTAGACTTGTTCCCTGTTTGGGTCAGATGCATCACACCAGGTTTATATGGGGTCAACCACATTTTTTTAATCAGTGAGCTGTTGCCAAGAGGAATAGAGGGGAATAGAGAGGAAAAAGAACACTGGTTGAGGGGGAGAGTTAGTCCTGATGAAATAGTGCTGCTGTTCAGTTTGACCCTAAGGCCGGCCCCAGAATGCATTTGTTTCCCCCACAAGTGTATCACAAATAGCCTTGCATGCATGTTAGAGCTGCAAGATAATATGCAATTCTAGCATAAAAATTGCAATATATTTTAAAATATAAAGTATATACTGGAAGGAGAATCGATTTCAAACATATTTCAAGGTATGAAAAACATTCTTAAACATTTGCAAAACAATTATTCATTATAGTTATTGTGTTGTGCTGGTTTGCAGATTTTGTATAATATTCAATCAGTGATATTCAGTTGTGGCTTTAACATTTGGTCCTCAAAGCTGATGTGCTTATTGCTAAATGGGCGAGTGCAGATATTTAAGAAAGCATGAACAAAGTTGGTTGGTTTTGATCCAACAAAATGCCTACTGAAGTGAAAAAGTGTCCATATCCCGGTGGTCATAATGTTTTGCTTAATCCTTGTATTGCTCCTCTTTATAATGGATAGACAGCATAGACACACACAGCACCTGCTCCTCTCCTGTGCACACACGAACACGTCTCCTTATCACCTCTACCTGCTGCATTAATGTGGAGGATTAAAAGTTTCCTAAGGGATGAGCAGCAGCGCGAGGAAGACCCAGGTTTTACAAATGCTATAACTTCTCTCTCCATCGTCCATATGGCTCCATCATATAGTGCACACAGCTTGTCTGCTCCATCAATGAGCAAACTCTACCTCTGTGCACTGCTCCATGTGCTGCATGTGCACCTGGTGATTTAAGGGAAGAACACCACATTTTACTGTGACTTTTATAACTGGGCGATTCATTGAAGGACAGAGGATATTGCTAGACTTGCATTTTAAGTCCAGAGCATGAATGGGAATGACCTAGGTTTTATGGGTGTGCTGTGTTCACCATGTAACCTACTTCTTATCTGCCCTAACTGCATTTTTCCATTTATTTCAAAAGAAAAGCATTATTTCTTCAAAAATGGCAGGCCTTTTACAAAACTCATCAATATATAGTTTTTCAGATGATGATAAAATAATAATAATATTCAATCATTATGAATAAAATAAAAAGTAAATGTTGCTGTTTAAAACCCTGAACCATAATCCTGGAACCGATCCATTGTATTTCCCAAGGTCAGATTTGACACCTGCGATGTTTGTGCTTTCCTAAGTGTAAATATAGTAAACAACTCGCCACAGACTAGAATTTTTGACCAATCAGACAGTGAGAAAAAAGAGACTCATATTTCAGGTAGACTTTAAGTGTTTTTGGACATATCATAATCTATATTCAATGTACAGTCGCATTGCACTGACTGCCTCTCTGATTATCTGATAATGAACATAATAAGCCTGTTTGAAGGGAGGGAAAGTAATGCACGCTCAACAACACAATTTGTTTGGCTGAGTAATTCTGCACCTGCTAATGTTAAGATGTTATCCTGATCCTTTGTCATGAGCTCGGCGCTTGCGTTTAATCATACATCACACATTAGGGAAGCTATTAAGCCTCAATGATGAAAACTGTGATAAGTCAGATGGGGCATTTTCAGACATTTTTTATCCACACACACACACACACACACACACACACACACATACACACACACACTGATTGGCTGATAATAACTGTGACTATGATTCATGGCTTGTGCACTAGCTAAGCTCTTATCTAACATTTCTCATGTATGTGGCGTTTATGCCCTTATTTTCTTCTACAAATGCCCTTCAGAATCCACAAGGCTGTTCTCCTCCACCTATAGCGCCTGTAGAACAGTCATTTATATTTAAAAAATTCTTTGTGGACTTTGTGGAGGACATTTGTTGGCGACACGGTTTATGTCATGGTCAGTCAGGAGCAATGAAAAGAAGCAAATAATAGTGCTTGCGCTATCATTGCATTACATTTGTTTTTTAAATGTATGTTGTTCTTTAACGTCAAGATTATTTGGTGAATTGATAATCATGATTATTCAGGTCATAATATTATCAAAAAATCATAATTCTGACCAGAATTAAGTTATTTAAATTCCCTACTCTAAATAGGTAAATGTAATTATATAGATTCAACTCTTTATGTCTCATTAACTAGATTTCATAAAGCTGGTGACACACAGACATATGGGAATGAAAAAAATTAAGGATTTTACTATTTGGTAATTAAATCATTAAATTGTGATGTTTATTTCACAATAAACTTTACACAAAATCAATGTTATATCATGACATCTGTATAAAGTTTGAAATGTAATAATAATATTACTAAAAAGGTCAAAAATATCGAGTAACTATTTCCACAAATACAATCACATTAAAGCCTACATTGTGATAACTTCGAGGGCCAACATTGCCGTTGTAAAATTAAATCATAATTATATTGTATATTATAAGAACTTGAAAAAATGTCCATTCAAAAACTTGAATTGCGTGTGTGTTTTAATCTTCTTTATCCAATTAAAATAACATACTTTGTACTTTTTTTGTTCGTGTCATCAGTGGCTGTGCATTTCCCCACAGTACAAACAGGGGGCTGCACTGGCAGTTTGATCTATGTGACAGTGGTCAGAGTCTGTGTCATATTGTGCCCTCCGGCCGCGCCTCCTTCTGCAGTTTGACACCACAGCTCTGATGGAAAACCTGCAAATACAAGGTTTTAGCACAAATTTATTCTGTCGCTCCACTGCTGCTCATGAAAAAACACATCTAAAACCAGTGTGTCCGCTTGGCTCCCATAAGGTTGTACAATATGTTACAAAGTCCGTGCCACAACGATAGTATATTTAGCATAATAACAGTTGACGCCTGCAGAAACACTTGGGTCCACAGATTTGGCAAATGTGATAGAAAATTGCCGCCCAAAAATACACTCAGTGAGACAAATGGGGAACTCAAAAACACACCATTGCATTTCAGTTTTATGTGAGTGTATTTAAAGGTGCACAATATAACATTTCTTCTGGGGGTCCACTACTTTGCTTTGCCTTGAATGTTCCACAGTATGGCATTACATTTCTTTATTTGCTTTATTACAGATGTTGTCATTGCTTGAAAAACGTGCATTCTTATTTCAATTGGGGTCGCCTCTCCACAGATCTGAGCCCTAGATGGATAAGTTTAATGCCATTCTGTGGAACCTTCCAGGCCATCTCTATATCTCTAATCCTCTATTGAAACAAGCATGTGTTGGATTGCCCATCGAACATGTGCTTAAAGGCACAGTACGTAACATTTTGGGCAAAACAATAGATAAATATTATTTTTGATGGTTGTATTGCACTAAAAATATATAAATACATTTGTCCTTACTGTGAGTGAGCTTTCAGCTCTACAATATTGACTCAGTTTACTCTTTATTATAATGATCTTGCTTTAACTGTATTTCTGTTGAATTATGCTGGTGACATGCGCCCAGAAAGTTACACATGTGCCTTTGAATAAAATAAAATGCCAGCAGTAAAAAACGCCATGAATTATATTTTCCATGAGAGTTAGCCCCAAAGGATAGTCAATAGTAAACAGCTGACTCTAAATCTAGAGTCCATATTGCTGGATACATCAGGAAGTGCCAACACTTGCAAAATGCATAATGAGAATGAACTCAATGCTGTTTTATGTTTTATTTGAGTCATATTGCTTTAGAGAAAACACATTGCATAAATTCCTCTCTGTAAACTCAGTTTCCAGTCTCTGAACAGCAATAATGCAGACTCATGTTATCTCAGTGAAGGAGATGCAGAGGATATTGTCCCTCTCTAACTGTACACAACGTACACACCTGAGGTTAGGGCCAGTGCTTTTATGTCCCCTCTGCTGATAAAGTGCTGCACTAAAGCCAGTGTGCCAAAAACACTCATAATGACATCCTATACTGGGGGCTCTAATTAGCCAAGACCCACTGCTCCACTGAGACTCAAGCAGAATACAGGCAGGGGATATACTTAATAATGCATTTTAGGAAACATATATGATGCTTTAGGCTGAGATGGCTCAGACAGTAACAGCAGGATAAGTGAAGGGAGAAAGGCTTGATGCAAGATATATTGTTGGAGTAAGCAGTAATGGCCCAGTGTTCTTGCCAGAAGTGAAAGCACTGCAGCAGGATTTGCTCTGTTGTAGCCACTTTAAACTGTTATTTTAACCTTGGTCTATTCGCAAAATCAACTTTCAAATTATTGGGCTAACTGCCAGGCATTTTGTAGGAAGAGATTATATTCACTGCCCACATTATGATACATGTACTTGTCGTTCATTTATGACTCGAATTTGTACAATGTGATCCGGTCCGTTTAATTATTTACCCATAGTGTAACATATAGTTGCATTATTTAAAATTAAAAAGTAAATGCATCTTTATCTGTTCAACATGGTTATTGCGAAATGATGCACAATTTGTCAAAGGGCTGCAGTCAACTTAAGAAGTTATCAGTCGGCTAAAGACATTCCCTGTGGTATGATTACCGTATTTTGCGGACTATTAGCCGCTACTTTTGTCAGATGTTTTGAGCCATGCGGCTTATTTAGAGGCTGCGGCTTTTCTGTGGTTTTTTTCTTTCACCGCTAGGGGCGAACTAACCGGAATTAGAATCAAAACTACAGAAAAGTTAAGCAAAGAAGCAGATGTTGCTTTTTTATTTAGCTAGCAAATAGAAACACGGACGACAAATTACCAACTATAAATTATTTTCAAATTCTTGCCCCATCATTATGGAACCCAAACGAAGAAGTTCGTATGAAGCAAGTTTTAAGCTGAAGGCCATCGATCTTGCTAGGAAGCCGCGCGGCTGCACGCAAGCTTAACATCAATGAATGTACGTGAGACGCTGGAGGGGGACAGCGGGACGAGCTCATGCGATGCCAAAAGTCAAGGAAAGAGTTCTGCGGCCTATACAAAAGGTGCGGCCTATGTATTGTTTTATTATCGTTTTTTTAAAAATAGAGCAAATGCGGCTTATATAGGGGAGCGGCTAAAAGTCCGGAAAATACGGTAGTCGACTAAAAGAGTTCTCCAAACAATCTATGATCTGACCATATATTTGAGCCAAAATGCAAAAAAAAACAAAAAAAGGAATATTGCTTACTAGTAAATTGTATATTTGTTTGTGGAAAAAAAAACTCTTTCCAGGCCTCCTCCTTTCTGCCACAGTCTATAAATTCTTATAAATATTGGTCGTAAAAGCCACCATCAACTGAACCTCTCTATCTGCAAATGACCAACTCCCAAAACACCCACTTTCCCAATTTAGACTTTCCTTAGGATGCCCTTTATTACCGAGTTTCAAATAAATGTATCCCCTCTTTCATTTTTGCTGTAAGTGGTCAAATCTTTCAACTTAAATATCTCAGAACTATCCTGAACACAGATAGAACCTTATCATATTAAGGAGATGCAGTATTACGTGCACATTTATATTTAATTTGTATTTGCCCTTGTCAAAGTCACACAAAGTCATACAATTTATCCATTTGTGTTACCTCACGTCCAGCAATGTTACATTAGCTTTGATGAAGAGGTACACTTTGTCCTCATCACTTCTCACAGGTCATAATATGCCTAAAAAAATCACTTAATATAATTTATAAGAGGACACTAACACCCTAAAGGAAGCTGTCATGCTCCATAGTCCTTTTGATTAGCCTGTCCAATTCTGCCGACAGCTGTTTTTGCACAAATCTTATCTTGCTGGAGGAAATCATTTGTATTTTTGAGTGCACCTGGCCCCGATCGTCTATAACCCCATGCAGTGTCTGTCTGCAAACATAATGACCAAAATATGGACATTCATTCAGGCAATAATGAGCCCAACCAAGAGCGTATCGAGAAGCTTTTAGGCAACGAGGAGGACATATTCTTCAGAGCAGTGATGGATTCTGCATCGTTATATTGTGCGACTGCAAATCGATCCAAAGGCAGCCCATTCTCCACCACAGCCGATCTCCTGCATTACAAATTGGTGATTGCATCTACCTGATCTATTGCCATCATTCAGCTTTAAGATTGAGGACTGACCACAAATTGTCTTCTTAATTTGTTACCGAAAAGGATCTTTGGTTGGCATGAAATTTGGTTTGATTGCGCAAAGTATGTGTGCAAGATGTATTTTCATATCAAGGATGATGTATGGGTTTGTTTAAGTACATTTTGTCCTACCATGGTTATTATCGTGTGATATAATTTTGTATGATGGTCTCTCAAGTGGATCAAAAGACAAATAAATGTTCATGTGTTCCTCAAAAAAAACAAAAAACATAGACAAACTAAAAGCTAAATTCAAATAAATAAATCTGATAATGTGTTAATCATGATAAAGTTAGTTCTACACAAGGTTACCTCAAAAAGGGAAGCTTTTATAACCTCTTAAAAATAAAAATGTGTGTTGATGTAGTGCCCATTAGTAAACAGCTTTGACTGCTCTAAAAAGAGGGAATTGAGTTGAACAAAAACATCAAATATGATTTTTTTTTTTAAAAGTTCTTTTCAATTATTGCAATAAATTACAGCTGCCCGAAAAGTGATCGCAAAGTCTATTCACTTCAAAGAAAGGTGCTCATAGTTTTCTGTACAAAACTAATCAATTTCAACCCAAAGCTGCGAACTTAACACTTAATACCTCCGGGAACAAGCAATAAATATGCGTCTCATCGATGCGACATACTAGATTTCATTTGTTTCTGCACCCGCCGTACTGCACACTGTTTGTACTCTACAGATTACGCTGACACGGCGCGATTTAATTCATCTGCAGGATACAAAATGTCCTGTTTCCTGTGATGAAGCCGCAACAGTCCGCAAAGTGGCACAATATGACACAGTTTTATTAGACGGACTATTACTTACACCAGAGTGGGAGCTTGGGGGAAATTGGCCTGCTTGTTTTGTCCCAGCGGATGTATTTCTCCTGTCATGTTGGTGAAGCTGAGTTGACATTGCGGGGTCCATTATCTCGCTCCATCTGCAGCTTTTGTCTTTGTGCATTCATAAAGTATCGCATTTCGCCATCACAGTCAGGGGCGTTCCACTCATTAACTGTAATGATGGGAGAGCTGCAGCCGCTGGACCAGAACGAGGGCTCTGATTGGTCAATCCCAGCCCTGATGGATGATTGATACAGGACAGTTTGAAACAAGAAGTGATCCTTTGACCTTTACTTGAGTAGAGGAGACTGAGGTGGTTTTCTGCTGCTGGGGTTTGGAGGTGTAACGGTTGAATTACCCTTTAAAATAATACAACACTTTATTTTTTACTTTTAGAAAATTTGGGGGGTACATGCTTCTGTTTGGTAATATAAATTAGTAAATGAGGATTCAATAGTACTACTATTTTTTTTGTATACTATATTTGTTTTTGTACCACCCCTTCAAATATGACTTGGTTTTTAAATTTTTTCTACAGTCTGTCCTTTAAAATTACCAAATTGTGTGCATTATTTTTTTGTTACTTTTTGTTACATTTACTTTTGCAATTACAGTTACTTGGTAGTAGTTTCCCCAATCAATCTTTAAACAGGGAAAGTTGGTGTGCAGTCATAATACAGACAACAAACACTTAAAACAATCATAACATTGACGATACAGTGGAACACAACTGATTTGAGTCCCTAAGTGAAATAAAAATAGCATTCTAGAAATTATGCAGATGTTAAACACTAATTGCACGGGGGAATAAAGTGATGCGTGAATGTTTTGGCTCAGGGAAGTTTAACCCCTAGCGTCATAAACTCTTCTCGTAAACGGTGCTCATTGATCAGCGCTGGACAGAATGAACCAAGCTTTCTGCAGCGACTGTTTTTCCAACATTTCCAAAAGTTCATCAAATATTTTTCAAAAACATTTCTTTCTTGGACAACTACTTTGTCATATGATTTCGACATAATTATACACCAATTTTTGCTAGATCAAGGACAGTAAAGGGCATAGTTTTGTACAGTTTGTCTCAGCTATTATGTTCGATCTATAAATGGTCCAAAGGGAATAAGTTCTGTCTGTATTTCACATGTGTTTGTAAAGACTTGCCATATACACTCTTCATATTCATATTCTATTATAGAGATTATAGAGCTGTAGTGGTAATGGGTGACTCAAGAGCTATCTTAAAAGTGTTTATCTCTCCCTTCTCTGATGAGATTTGTACTAATGCACTGTACTCTTATTCATATGCTTTCAGGTGTCACCATTTTTAGTCCTATTTTTTCTTTCTTTTTACAGATCTACCTGCGTTTCCTGGACTATGAGATGGCTAACTCAAATGAATGCAAGCGTAATTTTGTGGCAGTGTATGATGGTGGCAGGTGGGTTTCTTTTTATTTAAAAAATAATGAAATCTGTGTTATTAATAACGAGAAGCATATGCTGTTACTATGCAACAAATGGGAAAGGTGAATGTGTCGATGGGTCAGCTGCTCTTCAAGGATCCAAAAGGCAAAGACACCACTGAATTCCTAAAAAGAAGAACTTTTTTTTAGGATGTTGGGTCATTCCGACACGTTGCGACCACATCTTGGTCTTCTTCAAGGCCGTCTTTCATGATTGTATGTCCCAGTCGTCCAAAAGTGTCAGAGATGTCCTTCTTAATAGCCATACACTGCTAATTGTAGATTAATCAGTGAAAACAAATTGTGTTATGTAAAATCACATTATTTTATTCTTGTATCTCATCTGCAATAAACTTAACTATGATCGCATTTTGACAATGGTAATAATTATCTGGCCTTTACAGACTCTAAAACACATACAAAGAGATCTGACATTATTAAATGAAAATGTCCAAAAATAATCATCTATTTCTGGTTTCATCTATAATACACTTTATTCATAAATATTCTCTATCTAAATGCATTCAGTTGTCATATTTCAACCTTTATTTGGTTAATAATGTATTTAAAAAGTGTTAATGTTCTACTGTCCAGTCAGCTACTAAAATAATCATTAGTAACAGCCCTTTCTCACAGTCGAATACATCATTTGTTTTAATATTTGACGTAATATTTGTGTAATATATGAATTTTACTTTGAGTTATACTGCCTTGTATGTGATGACCGTCTGAATCTGTACAGTGCGATACCAAACTGCTATAAAACTTGATGATAACCCTTTCTCTCCGCCCTCAGCTCAGTGGAGGACCTCAAGAGTAAATTCTGCTCCACTGTAGCCAACGACATCATGCTTGTGTCCACTCTGGGAGTCATCCGGATGTGGGCAGACGAGGCCAGCCGAAAGAGCCGCTTCCGCATCCTCTTCACCACCTACCAAGAGCGTAAGACCCCTCCCCAACACTGAACATATCCCATAATATTATACTGTAAAAGAGGGTCTTAAGTGTGGCCCGTAAACTCACAAGAACATAGGTCAGGTTTATGGTGGCTTCAGATGCCATTCATTTACAATGTACTGCCAGAGGTTTCCATTTAGTTTTATGGCTGTTTTAATAGCGAACGCAGTGAAATCAAGCCGCGTCATGCCTCGTGTAGAGCAGTATAAAACAGGCAATGCACTATAGAAGAGGAGGCATAACATCAATACATTCTCTGTATTGGCTTGGGGAATATTGTACTTGGATTTACTAGATATTTTGAATGCCATTGTGACCACAAGCTAACTTATCTTGTTCGTTTTGTAGTTTATTTCATGCCTTGACTATAATGCCTACATAAAGCTTATGTTGAAAGTGTTATTTGAAAGTTTGCCAAATAATATTTAGTGTGCGAGCCAGGCCCCGTTATGATAAAAATACTACAATTGCTGCAAAAATAGCCCTATAAAAATAAAGGAACAGTGTAAGGCTGCATAGTGATATTTTACAAAAATATTCAGGTATTACTGATTTCTTTACAGTTATGATCTGCCTCAAACAATTGTCAAAATATGTTTTTGTGCAAAAATAAAAGACAAGCCTTAAAGGTGTACTATGTAACTTTTCTGCTTGTCTCCATGGAAAATGTCTCACGTTTAACATTTCTACATCCTTTGAGACAAGCAGGGGGCACTGTCAGGTCAAGTTACAGGTCAGATCTGTGGAGAGGTGACTCCACTTACAGTAAGAATGCATGTTTTTCCAGGTTTTTTTGAGAAACTTAAACTCATTCAAAATAAATACGTTTAAAGCCATATTACCGAGGAACATTCCAGGTAAAGCAGTAGTAAAGCAGTAGTGGCAGACCCTCCAGATCTTACTTAATGCTTCTTTAAACATGTATAAAAGTTCACTGAGTACAGACAAAATTGCAGGCAAGGCTATTTTTAATGAAAACAGATCACCCTGAATAGACACACTGTCCTACAGAATCGATTTCATCCCACGTCCCGTTTTCAATCAAGCCTCATTCAACGGGGCAGTGAAGTGTGCTCCTTCACAGCGCGCACTATATTTAGCATCGCAGTGTAATTTAGCCTGCATTCAAGCGGACAGAATTACACTTAAAGTAACGCCGCAACCTTCTTAAAGAATATTATAAAAGGGTTGTGATCTCTTGCGTGAATAGCTCATGAAAATGTGTCACACCAAAAAAATTTAGGATAGTATAAAAAGGGGCTTGAATTTCGACACACACCCAACTTTTTCTTACGTAAAATGATTGCAGGAATGGTTTACTATTGAATTCAAATCAAACAATAGAAAATTGAACATTTAAAGCCATTATTTGAAGAGTTAATTTGCATAAACAGATGTTTGATTTGAAAACATGTCACAAAGTTTTTCTTTCTGATACTTTCTTCTATACATTTTATTAAGAAGATAGTTGAGGGGATTTGCTCAAGACGGAATGGAATAATATTTGGGCTTACAATTTACTCCAGTGACACATTTGTTTTTTCTTTGATAGTCTTGTCACATACAGTTATTTTGACTAGCCTGTCTGAATTTGTCTCGGTTTTAAAGCATCTATAGATCTTTAAGTAAACAAAGTCTCCTTCACGACCAACAAAAAGCCAGTAGATACATATTGATTGTGTTCATTGTCCAGAAAAGATAAAAACAACTCTCTTCGGTCTAAACCCACAAACCTGTCCAGTTGCGGAGCCCAGTCTTGCCTTTGGTGGGGCAGTTTCCCGCCAGAGCCCGCTTTGTGCTGTTGTTGCCGGGGTAACGCTGCTGAGGTGATCCTTGCCAGACCCTCGTCGTAGAATGGCATCCAGCTCTGCTCCTGCCGCAGCCTGTCAGCGCTCCACGCTCAGGTGCTCCATAGACTGAATACACAGCCAGCCGCGACCACACCAGGCGAGTGGGCTGCCTCAACTGTCCAAGCATTCCAAAAATGCCCCACTTCTTTGACCTCAACAATTGCTTTTGCGTTCCTGTCTGTAAGGTAAATTGTAATTGTAAGGTAAAAAACCTTTGCAACAAGAAAAGACCATAGAGAATAAAACGAATGGTGCGCTGTTATGTCAGCCTCATAGATTCTCAGCGCTGTAACATGCTGAATGTCTCTACTCGCTCTTCTCCTCTTTCCATGCTGTTTACTAAGGCTGGACAGTATTGGAAATGATTGTAAAAGGGCTGTTAGTTATAGTCATGTAGTTTTAATTTTGACAGATTTTGGACTAAATGGGACATATACTTTGGACAATTTATGCCTTTTTCTGATATCTTGTGCTGTTATTGTCTGTTTTGTTTTCTGTTTTGTTTAAAAATTTTTTTTACAAATGTTCAGGTTTAATGTATTTGTCAAACTATGTCAAAATAAAATCTTAACAGAGACACTTTGACTAAATCAAGGCTCATTTAGATTGAAAAAGGAAAATCATTAATAAAAATCAGCCGTTGTCAATGTTTCATTTTAAAAAATAGTACATTTCTGTGAGATAGAGGACCTTGATACTTTCTAAATATATTGTGCAGTCGTACTGTCCTGTCGAATCTAGGCCAAGCAATTTTTAAAAACAAACGCAAAACATACAGGTGTATGAATTGGTAAAATAACTTTGTTTCAACAATATACCGTTTGTTACCCTACATTTGTGCTCTATTATTTACACACCAGCATATTCAGATCCTGGCGGTCGTTTAGGTGAAGTGTTTTGCCCAGGGACACATCAGAACTGGGAGAAAAACCGCCAACCACCTGAACATTTGTGGATGACTGCTCTTTCACTGAGCCACTGCTGCCTTTTAATGGCCCCTTTTAGCCAAAGGTCCCCTGGTATTACATGTATCTGATGAGGCATGACTACTATGACACATCGCCTTACAAGATGCTTGTTTTGTGAATGTGATTTTACTTTTCCTTACTTCCTGTTCCTCCTGCGTGTACGTGAACAGTGACATAACCAAGGCCAACAAACTGCTGTAAAGATGTTTGGGAACACACATTACCTCGGCGAAACCTCTGCAGCTGTGTACACCTCTCTAAAAGCCGCCGTCCCCAATGGGAACAGGCAGCTGCCGAGGACGTAAAAAGACTTAAAGGCTCTGCAGAAGCACTCATTGTGAAAACAGTTTCATTAAGTACACAGGTGTACTATGCACCTGTAGCTCTGCACCTGTAGAATACAATATTGTGCCTAGAAGTGGGCAATATATAACATTTTAGATAATATTGTGTGAGTCGTTTTGAGGATATGTGAAATTTGAATATCCAGTGCTACAAAAAAGCTGATAAAAAATGAAAAATAAGGTCAGTTGTAAAGGGGTATAAGGTGACATTCCTGCCATTTGTGATACATTTTACAAGTTTACATTTCACATTTGTCAGATATTTATACCTCCTACTAATATGTTTAAAGACATGTTTGAGTACATTTCTGGATTGACATAATATTGTCTGACTATTGTCGGGATACTCAAAAAAAGTTATTCCCCACCCCTAGTTGTATCTCTCAAATGTTAATATTGTGGCAGGCATTTTAGTTTGAATTTTACCCAGAAGTAATCAGAATGAATTGACTTTTATGTAAACTCCTGTATATTCATACATTTTTAATGCACTTTTGTTATGCCATAATTTTGTATGCATAACCACCGAGTGTATTCAGACTACTTTTGGGTCAAACGAGTGATGTGAGTTGGACTTCGGGATTATTTTGTTGATATACCCATGTACTTGGCATACTGTCTCCTTAGTCCATCCTCCTGCATCTAATCCTTTCCAATCCTTTTGCAAATTGTGGGAGGCGCCCTCCTGAGTCCAATTTTGGAAATGTAGTCTCGGTCCATTTACAAAGTTAATTCTAATCTAGTGGCGCTTGTATTCGCTCACTCACAAAAGCCACCTCTGTGGACTTGTTCATTTAAAAATTCATGACCCTCGTGTTGCTTCTGGCACTTCACAGCCAAATCCCCCCCATCACCCACCCACCGCTCGTTTAGGAGTTAATTATGTCTCCACTGGCAGCGCGAGGTGTCCCTCTGTAACCAGAAGGGCTCATTTATCACAAAATGTCTAAAAATGTATTTGAAAGCAGATTATCGGGAATCTCTGGAATCTTCTAAAAATGGACTGGTCTCGCCTTGTGGTGTGCAGTGAAGAACTAATGGAAGGTATTGGCGCCCCCCTGTGGCTCCTGCTGTGTACAGAGATACGCTCAGAAATCATTACGTTTTGATTATTAAGTAATTGGACACACATGGAGAAATATTATCAGTCAATCACTGGCTACAGCACAGACTTTTATGGTGGTGTTGAGACCAAGGGGATAGTTAATCTATTATTAGGTAATTCCGTAGAATGAATGTCATTACTCAAATACAGTAGAATATGATACAATATGCAAGTTAATTTACAAAACAACAGGTGTTTGTGTCTTAAATATAATTAGTGAGTGAGTGATGGCTTAATATTTTCATAGCAATACAATGAGTTGCCAACTGAAAACAGTGCTAAACATAAAATCTCCTTTTTTCATTTTGTGCCATTTATCAGTTATTGCAAAATAATAATTATTATTTAAATCTAACTGATCAATATTTTACAGTAAATCTGTTTGATCAGTATATGTTCATCCTTGTGTGTCCTTCCTTGTAGGTTGTTGAGAAAATTCCACTTAGTTAGTAGTTGTAATAGAAGTAGTAGTTGAAGTTGTAGGTGTAGTTTTAGTAGTAGTAGTAATAATAGTGGTTGAAGTACAGTCATCACATCGGCTCTTATGTCAGACTGTCACATGTTCTGAACAATGAAAGTCTTGCACTAATGTCATGGAGACCAATCAATTTATCACGTGTAAACTCACAGTTTAAAATGAGAAATGTATTTTAATCCCAGGGCGTAACATAGATTTTATGTGCCAATATTCATTTACAACATGCTGCAAAGAGAAAGCCTTTAATGAATAACTTTTATCACATCCACTTGCTCTAAAATCTATAAAACAGTCACATTGATTTGCCAGCTTCTAGTTTTCTCTGTTGAGAAAGTATATCAAAACATCGAAGTAAATAGATTATGTAGCATATAGAAATAGTATTATTGTGTTATTGGCTCTCAAGGGAAATGAACTGGCCAATCCCATGGCTTGTACATTAGTGCTATTGGTAGTTAAAGGGAAGGGCACCTTGTATTTAAATGACAAGGCCATAAGACTTGGGAGCATAAAGCATTACGAAGCTGACTTTATGACTAATACTGATTCCACATAATGTACTGGACAAATGTATATTATGTTTTAGAGGACAAAAGCACTACATGCTGCAATGCATTTTTTTTTTGCAGTTGGAGAATATCGTCACAGGAGATATATATCAAATCAAATTAATTTATAAAGTGCTTTAAAAACAACAAGGCTGACCAAAGTGCTGCACATACCAAAGTTACAATATCAAAACACATTGAAAAAACAAAAAGGCAAAGAAACATGGTCAATAGGAATGAGATCATGAGAAGGAGTGTATGACCATTTAAAGATTTATAAACAAATACAATATTTCTAAAATCTATTCGAAACTGTATGGCAGCCAGTGTAGAGCATAGAAATGTGAGGTACCAGTCAAGAGTCGTGCTGCTGCATTTTGTACAAGCTGCAGACGCCCAAGGGAGACCTGGCTAACACCAGCATACGGACCATTACAAAAGTCCAGACAGGTTGTTATAAAAGCATGGATCAACACTTCAAAATGACATTTAGAAACAATGGGCTTGGCCAACTGTCGGAGCTGAATAAAGATTGACTTTACCACAGCTCTAATCTGTGTTTCAAGTTTAAAGTACAAAGAACGAAATGTGTTCTTAGCAGATAAGAGAAGACATATTTTATCATAACTTTAACTATTATTGTTATCAATTATTTTGCAGCTCCTTGTGATGCCGATGCCTTCTTCTGCCACAGTAACATGTGCATAAACAACACCCTGGTGTGTAATGGGATGCAGAACTGCGTCTACCCCTGGGACGAGAATCAATGCAAAGGTAAGACGCTCCAGCTCAGAACATTTGTGCTGGTGAAATGTAAGTTATAGCCTAAATAAAAGTGTTCAAACATTTCAGCACCATGGACAGCTACACTGATTCCGACTATCCACTAAGTCTAATATCTTACTCTCTTTGGATCTTATTAAATTGTAAAATGTGGAATACAGATTAGGTTGGAAAAATGCAAATGAAGATATTATTAAAAAACAAAAAAACATTAAGGGCTTTTATATTCGCTGCGGGGTGTTTAATATAGTCATTTACAACATCTTGGCAACATTCATCTACACAATTTATCATGACGCAACAAACCGTGATAACAGATCTGTAAATGCCCGGGCAAATAACAACTATAAACCTTCAAAACGTCAGTTGATGCCCCACTTTGCAGCATACTGACCTCCAGAGAAGTTGAATATTCTCCTACTTTGTGTTTCATCCAGTCTCTCGTGGAAAGCTCCTAAACCCACTAGATCCATACATTGATCCCTTGTGTTGGCTGAGCGTTGTCATAATTTATCTGCACTCCTAACTTCCAATTTTAGTGACGTAGAATGCTGCCTGATACTCAGTGAGATGAATGTGGACTCAGGGGGGATCGGGCGGTCCTGTATGTCTCATTAATTACTTTGCTGTAGCCCGACCTTTTTCTATCCATCACTGTATTTTAGGAAAATAATTCAAGATCCATTCTGTGTCTCCACTGGGGCCTGTTGGATTAGTCCTCAAACGTCAATACATTTTTAATGATGTCGCCCTGCACAGTAAGCAATTAGGATATGTCACTCATTTCAGTTTTTATATGAAACTGTTTACTCTGACTTGCAATCAGGGATAACTAGCTTATCCGTTCCCTTCTCTTAGCAACTATAATATAAAATGTTACAAATTTTATGCGCTAATGTGTTAAATACAGAAAATTGTACCCTATGAGGCAATATATCCATACACAGTGTTGGGACATAACTAAATAAATGCACCAAAAATACATATTTACACTAAATAACTCGAGTGTATGCCGGTACAGTTGCTCTTTCATTTGATGGTCTTCAGAATACAGTTACTTTCCTTAGATTAAAGGAATACATTGCTGCATTTGACAGAGGTTAAGCTTCAACCAACAGAATCGTAAAAAAAATGCACTGCAAATGGTATAATTTTAAGCAAATTTTTACACTAAGAATAAAGCAAATTATTCAGAATACAATAGTCTGGACAATGTAATTTTAATACTGGTATTTAGTATTTTTTTTACTAAATATATTTCAACCCCATCATTACACAAATGAAAATATTCTGGTAATTTGGCTTGACTCATTTAGGGATTGTCGATATATTGGTGTCTTTCCACGTTTGTTGTCTGCCCATCAGATTGTCTTTTTAAGCAGACTAGTGAATAGAAATAGAAGAGCAATTTGGCAACTGAGATAAATGTTAATTGGCAAACCAAACTGCCACTTAACTTGTGTGCCTTGCTTTTTATTTTCAAAATGTGATTGGCAAAAAAGTATGATATGATAGCCATGTAATTCCCCCTACCATGATTACAACGCATTTAAATTGCACGTATCACTCAATAATACATGTAAAGTAATATAAAAGCACACAGTTGCAATTTCAAAATAAGATTTATTCTAAAGGGTGGGTGGTTTCTCGACATATTACTCTTCTCTCTAGTAAAGCACGCAGCCAAATTTGTCCTCATTAGTGACAAATGTCAGATTTGATCCCTTTCTTTCTGTGCCTTTGAATATAATCACTGTGTGACAGAGGCTCGGCTCTGTGCTGGGCTCGCTCATGCAATATTCAAATGTCACACCATGTCACATCTAATGGATATTATACCAGGACAAATGTAGCTGCTGTGACATGACTCCTACATGAGGAGGTCCATTTGTCAAGATGATTCAACATGTGCATGTGCATGGATCCTTAGACTGAAGGGTTTTAATAGGCTTCACAGTTCGGAGCGTAGAACAATCTGAAACGGTAAGTACAGATCTGTTGGAATGTGTGACAAAAGCTGTCAAAATTGCGATGAAATGAGAAGGGGAAAAAACATTTGAACATAAGTGAAAGGAAAGAAAAGATTTGAGACAGTGGAACTGAAGGAAAAAAATATCAGAGAGGCCAACAAAGGAAAGATAGATATATTGTAGGGGTGGGGTTCGTGTATGGAAATGTATGTATGTTGTCGCACTGACCGGCGGATGCATCTTCAGATCTTGAACTAGGAAAAGCTGGAGGATTAGCCTATTGTGCTTTTTGACAGAAATAAATATTGTAGAATTGAACAGAAATGCAGGGAGAACTGTGAGGTGAGAGTATACAAGCCATTCAACCATGTTTTCCAATAGCGTCTAAAGGGATCTAAAGCAATAGTAAAAACATGTATGAAATGATTTAGAACTGTTGTAACTGTGTTTTAACAGAGAAAAGAAAAGCCAACATCTTGGATAACCTGAACAACACAAACGGCACCATCATCGGCGTCACCTGCTGCATCGTGCTCATCCTGCTCATCGTGTCTGTCATTGTCCAGATCAAACAGCCTCGTAAGAAGTACATCCTGCGCCGTGAGGACTTTGACCCCACCCTTTTTCAGGAGGTCTTTGAGCCACCCCACTACGAGCTGTGCACTTTACGCTCTACCACCTCGGCTGCAGCGGCCTCGGCAGACCTGGTGGACCTGGCCGAGGACTTTGAGAACTACCACGCCCTGAGGAGAGCTTCCTCCAGGTGCGTCCACGATCACCACTGTGGCTCCTCCTCCAACCCTGGATCAGCACACTTCTCCCAGCTGTCCCTGAGCGGCCGAGGCAGCAGAGGGAACCTTAGCACTCGAGAGGCGGCCACTCTGCTAACGGACCTCCCACAGGCCCCCATGTCGGTGCGCCCCCTGCTGCCCAGTACGGGGAACCGCAGAAGCATCCTGGTCATGAAGCACAGCTACTCGCAGGAGGCAGCGGACAATGGTTGCGACTATGACGACGATATGGAGGAAGTGCCCACCACCAGCCACCGCCTCTCACGCCACGAGAAGGCCGTACAGCGGTCAGTATCCATAGATTTCTGATCAAACTGCAAGTTTGGGTTTACATTGTGGATTACATTTTATGTTATTCTCCCATTTTAGCTTTTATTCATAATTTTAAATTATAACCAGCTTCTTTTTGCTTACCATTAATAACTATACTATACTATAAAATATACTTATTTTGCCCCTTCTTGCATGCACTTTGTTGAACATGTCAACACTTCATCTGCTATATTTTATCATAGTGAATTTATATCACATATACATATGCACTAAGGTTTGAAATTAAAGATGTTATGTCATATTCAGTCTTATACTGACTATAAAGGGCTTGAATCAGTGCCTCTTACTCCTAGATATGATTCTCTGCACAGCATTTCAAACAGTTGTATTCAAAAATGTAAACCTGCAGTATTTTGGCATGGTATTTTGATAAAAGAAAATATTTGTATCTGCACCTTAAACTTTGAAAATGTATAGCTGTATACTTAGTCATGGCAAGTTCTTTGAAGATACTTGCATGTAGTTCCTGTCAGTGTTCTTGATGATATCTGCATGCAAGACTCCTCACTGTTTTAAGCATTGCATTTATGAGATTTTTGCTGTTATGAAGCACATTATCTATGCAAAACAAGAGTTTGATATTAAACAAAAGAGCCGTGACATTTCAGGTTCTGCCTCATTGGCTCTTTGAGCAAACATGAATCAGAGTACAACACAACTAGGGTCTAGGAGACAATCTCAAGGTAAGCACCCTTATCCAACAGTCCACGCGTCTATATGTTGTTGTATATAGTCATTATTTGCCTAGTTTTTTTGTGTTATTTTTGTTATTTTCATTCCAAGATGGGTCTCTTGCTTGCAGCCATCTTGTTTTAGCAAATTTAGTTATTAGAAGCATATGCTCTAGTTTGCCCCATGTCCTCATACTTCTGAGGACATATTGCATACTGTCAATGTGTATTCATGAGCATGAACCTTTTCATTTGACTGTGATGTAACCTCGCTCTCTGCTTCAAGACTGTATACATTAGACGTGTGTCAAAACACAAAACTGTGAGATATAGTATACAATTCCAGAATATAGTACATTATAATAAATGTGCAATGTTCTTGTGAGTTGCAGATGACCCTTATCTCAAGTATTGCATGATTAGATGTGTGGCATATCACTTTGTGTTATAAACAGTTGTGTTCATGTAGTTCATATTGTGTAACATTTTATGTGTTTGCCCCAGCATTTTAAAATAGAACATTAGATGCAAATGTGTTACTCAAATGTTTGAACATACCATGCTGGTATGTAATGGGGCAGCCACGTGAAGTGCTACTAATTGTTCTTAATGTTCTAATGCTGTGTTGTGTCTGTCTGCTTATGTTCTACATTGTGTTGCATTGTCTCCATCATATAGACTTCTTGAGAATAGTGCTATCCTGGATCAGTACGAACGGGCCTCACTGAAATATGAGAAAACGGAGCGCGGATTCACACCAGCATGATGCTGATGAGCGAGGCACTGACCACTGGATATCAAACAAACTAAATGCAAAGAGACTGGTCACTGCTGTTATTCTCTGGAGAACAACTTAAATGCAGCTGTTTTAGATGAAGAAATGGATCTTTGAATTGTCTTAAACTCAAATAAATTAATGTTATCACACTTCATTCCCCAGCATGCAATTTGGATGCCATTAGTATTACATTTTGTTTATTTAATTAATAATTGTTTATCAGCTAAAACTATGTGACAAGCTGAGAAATTAAAAGAATAGAGCAAATGGTTTAGACTTAAGGATTTTGCATGTTTCATTTACCAAACCTTCCTTTCACTACATGTTCCTAAAAGACATTTGATCGCACTGCATGTTGTTTCAGTATCCATTTCAAATTAAATCTTCTCCCTAAAGGGTCTTTTTTCAATTTTTGAGAAACAAGATCATTTGAAGTTGTTAGTTCTTCCCTTCGCTCTCATTGTTGAAGCTTGAGATCTTTGTAACACACTTTAATAGGGCTAATTGACAGAATAATTCTATGAAGTTATTCCAGTAAAATTTCAGGGCTGATTTTATTAATGCTTTGTAAAATCAATAATACAATAAAGCTTCACTTGATTTTATTTGTCCTAATTTCTGTCCTGTGTATTTTATTTGTTATGCTTTTATATTTGATTTTTTATATGTTTAGTAAGGTCCAAAAAATTCATAAATAATTATGTATTAATAGCATTTCCAACTATACAATGTCTAAATATCTTAACATCTCTTAGCATTATGCAGAAAAACACACAGTAGGCTAAATTATACATTACGTTTTCTCGTATACCTGTACAATTCCATATTAATATGGTCTACTTTTTATTTGCTGTGTTGTTTTGTCTCTTGTCTTTTCAAACTTCATTTGGATTCCCTTTTGGGACAGTAGTGTACACAAAATCATTAAACGTCATCCTCAAATAAAAGCTAATTGAACATTGTAAAATTGTATGAATCATTTTGAATCCAGCATTGTAAAGAGTGTAGATTGAGTATCATTTAAAAATAATAGTATTTTCATTTTTCTGCAGATACTTCAGACAGGTGCAACATTCCTCTGCTTCTTGCCAAGTCTGACTGCACTCGGAGCTAAACCTTTTTCTGTCTTTGTGCATCTCGAACGACCTATTCCTCTGTAGAGAATGTGTGCCATGACTTGTTTCAATGGGGCAGCAAAGATGCATAATTGTGAATGGCTGGCTTCAGGAGTGATGAGCCATGGGACAATGATTATTTAGATGTGGGACAAAGACATTTACAATACCTTTAATGTAGAAGATAAGAAACTATCAGGTTTTTAAATACGTTTTATTATTAATATCATAAATTATCACATTTCCATTTTAATTTCTATTACATCTTATTACAAAACTGTTGAGAGGATTGATGGTAATGTGACGGATTGTGCCCTAAGGTTTAATTCTATCTCAACTACTAACCATATGTTAACCATTTGTTTTTTGTTTATTATGTTACTTTTTCTGGTCCCGATAGCTTTGCTTTGTGGTGCTTCTAGTTATTTGCATAATGATTTGATATCACATTAAAGAAATGCTGGACCGAATGTTTTTAATAAAAAAGAATGTTTATGGATTTGTTGTTTGTTTGCTTGTTGCGCTTTCATATTCTTTTATAACATATGATACTGCACAAAAACTGACTTGAATTATTGTATTTATTATTTGTTTTCATCTAATGTACTATAAGAAGGTCTAAAGTAATGTAAATTGCTTCTAATCTTTTTGATACTACATTTCCCATAATACCTCTCTTTGTGACGTACTTACGTCTTCAAGTACATCCCACGTGAGTTCGCCATGGCGTTACCCATAGAGCTTCTGTGTTAGGGTCAAATGTGCTTGTATTTGTATTTATCTTTGTTAATGCTGGCGCTTTTTATCACGAGTAACAACACTATGCTGCGTCTAAATATGTATAAAACACTGTAAGGATTATTTGCTTAGCAGTTGTTCCAGAGCTAGCAGAGGTCGAGCTAACACCAAAGCTATCATGGCTTATGCACAGATACTTAAAGCACTGCATCATTTTCCACCAACAGCGTCTCGGTTTATGATAAAGTCTTGTAAATTTACACACATTCGCTTCATCCGCCACACAGACAGAGCCGTTTTTACAGCGCCAAGATTGTCTTTGCAACGAAAACCAGACGAAGAGTTCTGCTCCGCGAGTTGTTTCATGCAAACCCTAAAATGGAGAGGGATTTGTGTCGACTGCACAAACAGAAATCAGATCAACCCTGAGGACAGCAGAGGGAAATCTGTCTCCAGGTTTCAGGGCAAGAGTCCCAATGCTTCAGCTGCACAGAAATGTAAAGAGACAGAATTAGCCCAGTGCTTTTGTAAATACACTATAGTTTGACTGTCGTCTAACGCGATCTCTGTTCCAGTGAAAGACGCAGGCAGAGATTTCACCTATTTGATTGTTGTTCTGATTGGGCTTGGAGTCACAGGTACCTACCCCACCCACATATGTGACTTCTGGGGGTTTAGTGTGTAAAAAGCTGGCAGTTTTTAATCGCAAATGATATTAAATACTTCGAAAATGTGATGTAGTTTTTGTATTTGTGTTTTATCTAACGTCCATGTTCTACTCCGCTAAAGACAATAAATCATGAAAACATATATTTAGAATGTTTGGCCTTGTAAAGCATTTCTTGACAGAGTTTGGCAGAGTTCCCCTCATTTTGCTCTTCTTACAATCTGAAGATGAATTGCCATGTTGACAAACATCCACAATCTCTCATCTCTCTAGTTTAATTATACCACTTGGAAAGACTCACCCAAATGTATCCCTTTTATTAATGTCATCGCGTAAACATTGATACACCATTGGTTAGTGTGTATTTAAAATATCTGTATGACTTTATCTTTTAGGTGGACTTCTCTATGTGCTTTTCCAAGAGCTTTTTTCAGCCTCCAGTCCAAATAAGGTTTATAGTAAAGCTTTTAATTTTGTCAAGTCAAACCCAGAGGTGAGTTTAGTTATTTCAAGATGGACTGAAACAAAACCGTTATATTTGGCATTGAAGATGTTTTCTTGAATGAAGGTTATTGGTGCATTTGGGGAACCAATCAAGTGTTACGGTGAAACTACTCGTCGTGGCAGAAGACAGCATGTCAGGTGAGAAATATCGCTGCACTCATGTGATCTCGGAAACTTGGAAGATCCAACCTCAGACTCGGAAAAACGAGTTTGAACACAACTCGGGGTCGGAATATCGTCTCGGAAACTCGTGCGAAAGCGTTGGACTCCAAATTCTCTAGTTTATGTCACAATGTATATCATTTGTATACGTATTGGGACTGGAGAACAGCATGGTGACAAACTGAGAGGGAGTTTGTTTAATATTACACACTGATGGTTCTACTTCATAAATAAAAAGCATATAAGGCATAATTTAGCGTTATGTTAGTTCACGAAGTTATGAGCAATATAACTTTCCAAACGAACTAAACTCAACAGTTTGCAAACAACATATTCCGTCATATAGTAATTTTAGCTCAACAATAAGGGTTTTACATATGTTTTCAATCAATGAGCAAAGACAATCAAGGTAAAGTTATGTAAATGTTGTCGCTGTTGCATGCATATATACAAATGATATGTACTAACCAGCTTCCTTGTTTATATTTCAGTCATTTGGAGTTTTTCAAGGATGGACTGAAGCATTTGAGGCTCAAATTTTACATTGAAGGTTCAGAACCTGGAATTAAAGGAACAGTCCATTCAGAATCAAAAGAGGTAATTTATTTATTCAATTGAAAAAGAAAACTTTTTTTTTAAGGGTTTATGGACAATTTCCTACAA
Organism: Chaenogobius annularis; assembly: GCA_015082035.1. Taxonomy (NCBI): domain Eukaryota; kingdom Metazoa; phylum Chordata; class Actinopteri; order Gobiiformes; family Gobiidae; genus Chaenogobius; species Chaenogobius annularis. The sequence continues at coordinate 176,575 of BJKM01000680.1, forward strand.
CATACTTTTTTGTTAGAATCCAGAGACTGGAAGGTACGAGTTTCAGTACATTTTTGTGGAAGTAGACACTTACCCACGAAGAACCATCATCGTAGAAGATAATCGGTAGAAGCCCACATTAAAACGCAAGTGAATTTATAAAGCCAAGTGTAAATACAAATGTATTGTTGAATTTATAAAATATATAAAAACATGTACATTTTCAGACTTTTATTTCACTAAATGTTTGATGTTTATGGACGACTTGTTAAAATGACAATTGACAATTTACAATATTGTCAGTCACCACTAGATGGAGCCAGAGTAGAACTAATGGACTCTTTTGATTATATTATATTATATTATCCTTAAAAATTCGCCGTATAATCGATTAACAGTTCAGTAATGTGTAGCACATGTAGTACATTTGTGTGAATTTTAAAATGAAAAACATTGAATTAACCTAAATGAGGGCATTACACAGCACGTTGAAGGCGCCGCCCTCAAACCAAAGAAGGACAGCTCCGCTAAAATGAGCTAGCTTCAGCTCTGCGACTAATTTTGTATATGTTACGCGTTGGTTTTTTTGTAATTTATAGACGATTGATAACCTTATGTGTTGTTTTTCTACGTTATGCACACGAAATCCATTTAAACGAGAAGATGTGGCTCCTTTCTATCTGTGCATAGTTAGCTAACTAGCTAACGATAGAACAGCATCTGTTTGTTGTGGCCTTTGGCTCTTTGCGTGGTCAGGTTAAAATCACCCACTTGTGATCAACACTAAAGGAGGTGACCCTTCACAAGCTAAACTGAGGAACATTTTCACTATAAAGTAAGTAGCTTTTACAGTTTTTTCGTTGGTGTGGTGGCGTTAAATCCTTGCATACAGCACACAAAACGTTTATTTGAAATAACGTTCGATTTGACATGGGCTTCAACAACTTGACTGCAAGGTTAAATGTAACTGCTGCTCATTATACACCCGGCAATGTAACCGGTTTATGAAACTTGAGTCAAAAGGAAATAAGACTAACAAAACCACAGCGTAGTGCCACTGTATTATGGGTCATTCAAGAATAAAGCGCAGATGGCCACGTGGTTAGTTTTCTATTTGTATATTAGAGAAGGGTTAAGGTTATCAAACCGAAAGATGGCATTTACTAATACAAATTTGGATTGTAATGCTTTGGTAATGAGCTTGTTTTTTTTTTATTTATTTAACTTGCAGATGGTTAATTACGGACCAGTGAATTGTTGAGCTTATATATGAGGTCACGGAACTCACCATGGAGTTGTACTGGTACATGTAAGTGCACATTTGTATTATGGATGTCACAATATCAAATGTTGTTGTTCTTATGAGAGTAAAATGTTCTTTGATTATTGTCAAATACATTACTATTCATCAAAGTATGTGATCAGCTTTATGAAATCAAAGTTTCTGAATGATAAATTGAAGTTAATGTGATGTAAACTGATAAAGTAAAGGGCATTTTACACATAGGTTTACTTTTTTGAGTACTGATTTAATTGAAAGGACTTATATTCAAAGGACATTTATTTTATTATTGTTACAATTATATTGTGACCTGAGTAATCACAATTATTGATTAGTTGACTCATTTTGACCTCCCTAATTTATTTGTACAAACATTTAACCTAATTTTATAATCAATACTGACATTGTTCTCCCGTCTCTTTTCAGAGTTGTGGTCGTATTCATCATTATCAAGATCTTTTTCTATGTTTGCTGGTACCGGTCCACTCAGAGGCAGCTGGCAGCCTACTTGAGAACTCCTCGCAACGCTCAGATTGTCATTGTGGGAGGAAGAGCATACCTCCATCAGATGTGTGAAAGACAGAGTGTAAGTGTCAACCCACAGCTAAGGAAAAAACTACTTCTACATTGGGATGGTGCTGACAAAAATGAACATCTCGTAATGACAGAAATGTGCTAAAACGTGCCTGTAAAAGCCGTGGTTGGGGTTCAAGTATCGCGTTAAGTAGAATGGATCGGAAAATGAATCACAAAAAGGCTCAAATAATGTTTTAGAAAAATGAAACTCTTTAGATTATATTTTTGAATCTGCTCCTTTTTCTTCCTTTTCACCACAATTTTATATATATATATATATATATATATATATATATATATATATAATCTTCCATCTCTACTTCTGTAATCTTGTAGTATATTATCAAAAGCAGTTTTAAATGCCTTTAACTTCACATTTAAAGGGTATATTTAAACATTGAACAAAAGGGGAACTCGAGAGCTGTATGGTGAGGTCTATTGTGTGTCAAAGGAGTTGTTGTGCAGTCTAAAGGTCATGTGGTTCGAGTGTCTTTCACCTCAGAGGAGACGAGGCCTGATTTAGTGTCTGTGTGTGTGGTCTCGTCTGGTCTTCTCTTATGTACTGTACTGTATGTTTCATCCAAGTATGTACATTTGTATTAACCCCCCCTAAAAAAGGGTAAGAGAAACTCACAAAAATGAGTGAACCCATCTGGTTTTAGTGTTTGCCCTGTTAACAATATTCCTATATCATTCATTGACTTGACCAAGCATTTTTAAACCTATTATGGTATGTTAATTAGATTTTATATCGGGGCTCGAAATTGCAACCAAAATGACGTCAATGCGACTGAAGTAAAATATTTAGTAGCACAACGCGTGACCGAAAGTAATTGCCAAAATAAACAGAGCAGTGAGCAGCAGTGCGGAACCTACTTTTCCACAAAGCTAAAAGCCAATTGCAAAGCTTACGCTCTGTTTTGTGACCGAAGTAAATCCCCAAATCAGTGACAGTTCTGCAGTTTTCATAACTTTCGTGACTCGTGACGTCAGCGCTGCAGTGACTAATCGGATGTGTCGAATGGCATGGTTTTCACTGCAACGCCATCTACAAATTCGGAATGTTATGCATGAGGTTATTTTAAATTTGGTTTTGTGCTCCTAACTTTAGACATTTGGGAGCGCATGTGCTGCCAAGTAAAAGTTTATTTGAGCCCTGACAATATATTGTTACCATTTGATACTGGAACGAGCTATTGTACTGAAGAAATCACATGTTTGAATCGTCTTATTCTTGCCATGTCAGAACCACTATACATGATAATTTTAATGAAACTTTAATTCATTTCTTTTTTAAATATATTTTTAAATGATCATTATGGTATCAGCAATCAAATATTTTCCATAGTATCGTTGCTCTAATGCCTGGCTCTTCTATTTAAAATTCCTCGGTGATAAACAAAAATAACAATTTGGCTAGATTCATATAAGAACTTGTAACACTATTTAGTTCTTTAATTTAATGTTTCGACTATCGTAAATGTTGGAGCTGCAGCCTCTGGTGTATTACGTTCCCAGTTAAGTTTTTAATGGACTGTGCAGCAGTGAGGCCCAGTGGTCATCCATAACCTCCCTGAAACGTCAGGATGAGTCGAATCTCGAGTTTAGAAAAATCAAATAAACTGGGGAAAAAAAGACTTGATGTATTATCTCTCTGGTAGAGTGCAGTTTGGGATCTCCACTGCAACTAAAATGCCACACATGATTCTCGAGGGCTACAAGTTTAATCACAATTTGAACATGACGAATTTACAAATAACTCAGCCTGCAAATATATAACCTCCAAAGAGTTTTTTTTATCCGTGCAGCCATGTAAAATCTACTTGCCCTGTAGGTCAGACCTCTTCAAACATGCTCTGAAAACCACGTGTGATTATGTGATTCTGAGTCGACATGATCAAATATAGACATACTCTATGACAGAATATTGTTTTGGTGTTGCTATTCCAAAAATATAGATACATTTTTGTCATTTTGACCCAATCTGTGAGTCTTAGTGCTGCATGGACAATATGCGCTATGGAAGTGAAAATAAATAAAACATAAAGGGCCAGTCTAATCCTAATCTCAATATTGCAGTTGGTTATGTTTCCAATATAATCAACCCTATTCTGGTATTAGTCTTGTAATGAAACTGTGGTTACTGAATTTGTTCCACTATTCCGTTTTTTAAAAAGTAAATACTTTTATGCTTTGTCTATTTCAGGAGGACTTGTCCATTGAAGAGGCCTCTTCAGCTCTCCCCGCTGCTCCGTCCTTCTCGCACCTGGACCTGCCACCACCATATGATGCCGTTTCTAGGGGTAACACACTAGTTCTGCCTTGTTCAAACCAGCATTCAAATATACAGTAGTCACATGTACTCGAGTTGAGCTTTTTCCATCTACTTTCTCCGCGTAACACTTAAACAGCTTAACTGCTTACACACAGATCACTTTTGTTTGAATGTCAAGGATGCATATAAAAAGTTTCAGATGACTGGTGTGATAACTGCCGCCTACAGCCTCGACCGACCTTTCAGTCTGAGGCAGAATCACAAGCTCACTTTGGTACAGAAGGTTGCATTCAGGGTTGTAGCAAAACAAGAAAGTGCGTAATAGAATTTTGATCCCAGAGTTTCATGCCAAGGCACCAAAAGCGTTTACCTCGTAACAAACTGCGGCCTACTTTCCACAGAGGACGAGCTGAAGCCACCGCCGTACAGCGAGTGCACCCGCAGCGACAGCGCAGCAGTGAGCGGAGAAGGGGCAGACTCTTTAAGTGTCACCGAAGCCCCTCCTCCTTATACTCCATCTCCACCAAGACATGTCGCTCCAGCAGCCGCAGAGCCAGAGAACCAGGGCTAGTCTCGAGAAGATCACTCGGAGACGTCCCAATGCCGGTTTGCCTTTCCACGCACTCTACATTTTGGGTTCCCGTTACAGCCACACACACCTACAAAACGTTTAGCGAGTGCGTTTTTATGTCTTCACAAGGTGCAACGAGGGCAATATGCGACGTCATCTTACCCGTAAAAAAAAAAACCCTCACGCCACGGCCGCTCACTGTCATGAACCGTTATATAACCGCAAGCTTTAACATTTGTTACAATCCAATCGGTGCATATGCAGTACATTAAATTCCGCTTTGAATATTTATTACGTCAACCTATTTTGTAATGACAATGCAAGATATTTCAACCAAACGGAGTAGCCTTTTGTAAGAGACACAAGTGCCTTTCTGTCACGGTTTGAAAGTGGGTCAAAATGACACTGATGATAAAGGGAAAACTGCTTCTCTCGGCTTCGCAAACGTAGCCGACCAGAATATTTCATGTTTGTTGTAGTTGTTGTAGTTTTTCTTGGGTGTGCGCTTTTTACATGTGACCATATCTTTACACAGCCAGACCCGATGATGCTTCAAAATACCATTACTTATTTAAGTCACGATTCAAACCGTTCCACGAGTTTAAAAAAGATGCAAGTTTCATCCTCCACACAAACCAAAAGCGGCCTCTGAAGTTAAATCTCTCAACTCTTTGGTATCGTACATTATTGTGTGCTTGACTGACATTCCTGACCAGTTTTGTATGAAATAATTGTATAGAAGTTTGTTACTGTTGTTGTGTTACATGTTGACGTTTGTAATACAAATCAATAAAATATACTTTTCTAAACTATTGAGATGTCATGACTCATTCTCCACTAGAGGGAAGTGTTGTACAGTCCATACATTTATTCTGGCTCGTGCAATCCTGCTTCACCTGTTTCCAGTGAAAGTTTTTGATTCTCTGTCAACTTAGATGAATGATTTTTTTCAGATAGAAACAAGTAACCGAGCCTGATAAAGATCAATTGAACAGGCCTCTTGTGTAACGTCCAGAGTTTGAAAATGTTTCTCATCTTTTATCTGCTTCTTCTACCGACGCATACAAATTCAGACATCAGACAATCCACACTTAGATGAAGACATTTTGACCAGGAATCTGCAATCAATACTTTAATAACGTAAGGCTGAAAATTGAATGGAGATGCTTTCTGCTGCGCGAGGAACGGTCTCTTATCAGTTTGTTCTGTCCTTTGCGCAGTATCAGAGGAACGTACTGCCTTTTCAGATTGTGTTGCCGCTGTTTGATCTGACTCATTCTCTTCACTTGGTAAAAGTTCACTCTATAAACAAATGTCTCTGTTGCCACGCAAAGTACAAGACCAGCAAAAAGAACAAAAACATGCCGTTCAGCTCAAATATGAAATTTGCATTCCAGTGCTTAATCTGTCAATCCACCGAGCCTTAGACTGCACAATGCGATTTCAATGGAGAAACCGGATTAACCTCACAATATCACTAAATATGACAAAACAAGGGAAATCTGAGCACGGGTAGAACATGCAAACTCCACAGAAAGGCCCCTCACCGCCCGGCCGTCGAGCCCAGGACCCTCTGACTGTGAGGCTGTGTGTTGCTTCTTTGTTGCAAAGAAATGATCCCATCAGATCAGCTTAAGATCAGATTTCAGTTTCTCATCGAAGATGTTTGTTCTTCGTTTTCCCTCCAGCCGTTAACATTCTGAAGATGTAGCACTTCAAAGGGTCTAAAAGCAAAAGGTCAGACCAAAACAGTTGCCAGAACACTTGCTTTGCATCCCCTTATCATGTTTTCATATATTTGCCTTACTCTGTCAAACAAACATTTTGGTTTGATTAGATTTCTCTTTTGAAATTGAAATTGTAATATGAATTTGATGATTTAACAAGGCAGTCCCCCCAAAGTCAGAACCCGCTCCAAACGGCATGCTTTTACTCATTGGCTGTAGACATCTCAATTAAAAAAGATCCAGCGGATCACTGACAATTGGAAACATTTGTACCTCGTTTTGATGAATGAATTCTTAATAATCCGACAGCCGTGGAAAAGCGCACCGGGCAAACTAAGCGCTGCTGTAACAGTGTTTACAACCTGGTCTTGCGCGCGTGAAACTTGCTTCACTCAATGACAGAACATGTAAAATAAAATGGATCTATAAGTGTCATGTCAAGGTGCCGCTCTCTGCTTCATAAATGTCAGTCAGATCCACAGTATGGGCCGTGAAGCCCCGTGGTTGTCACCTCTGTACTTCCCGAGCACAGCCTTGAGTAATTGATGTTTTGGAGGGGAATATTTGCATTTTACAAAAGCGCCAGTGATCCATCTTGCAAAGCGTTTTAATCATTACATCTCGGCATAAACAGCTGTATAATGGATACAGAGCTGCCTTCAAGGATAGCACAAGCCCGCGCCTATTACCGGGGTCCTCAAGGCCGTGGGGAAGTGGAATAAACCGAACAAGACTAAATTACCGGCGATGTCTGGCATTGAGACGCTCTTTCTGAAACCATCCACAATGCTCATGTGCGCCCCCCTGAAGCTGCGGAGTATCGAGTGCCATGTGTTTTAAAGGGGGGGGGGGGAAACGCCACACCTTTTTACATTCAGCCAGAAAGCACATTCCTGTCAGGGGTGAGGATGGATAAGATGTCACCAAACGACTGAGATGGATTTTCTACCTCAGAGCATTTCATAGACTCACACTCGGTTGACATAGTTTAAGAGAGACGTCAGGAGATTCTGAGTTGGACCTGAACTTGATTTTTCCCTCGAGCGTCGCGTATCGAAACATGTATTGAATCTTCAGTTGAGACCAATATTTAGTTTGGACCAACCTGCAGCCGATAAAGAATACAAGTTTAACAACTGTTTTATCCAGGTTGTAGTAAAAGCAGGTTTTGGAGTCATTTGAAATGTTACATTTTGGGGGAAATAATCAAAATGGGCCCTATCAACTCAAAAGCTTATCGTCCATCTGTTTCTCTGGGCTCGGAACACCTGTCGTCCATGAAAAAACCCTTGTCGAGCTTCACTCGGAACCAAAAAATAAGGTGTGTGTCACACAAACAGTGAAAATACTGAGGTTATGGCGGTGGACGTTTTGAGAACCTGCAGTAAAAATACAGCCTATTTGGGCCAATTCAGGAGACTTGAGGGTCGACGAAAATTGGTCTGAGGGCCACATTTGGCCCCAGGCTTTTTAGTTTGGACATGCCTGTGTTAGACAGAGTTAAATAATAAAAAACAATAGTTTATAATAATGCAAGAGCGAAATGTGCGCTATCCCTATTCACTGTGTCGTTGAGCATGGAGCTGGAGGTTCACTCACTGCGTGACTTTAATCTCAGACTATCTGTGGCCTACGCGTGTGTCCTGGGGCAGAGAGCGGAGGGTCACTGTGTCCTGCACTCACATGACATTTGTAACTTGTCAGTACCTTGAGTGTGGACTGATTTGGGGGAGCGAGCCCTCTCCTGATGCTCCCGCAGCTTGGAACTCCTTCAATTTAGAATTGAGGTTGCATGAACTGATTTTGATGAGAGGTTTTTGCCCCCCCCCCCATTTTTTTTATTTTTGTCTTTCTTAAATGTATTGTTTTAAATGTAATGTTATGATTTGTGTGCTGCAACCTTTTCACTTTGTCCCAATTCAGAGGTCTTGATCTCATTGGGTTTTACCTGGTATAATAAAGGTTGATAAATAAATCAATAAATAGTTGTCTGTACTTAATTAGAAATAAGATCAAAATGACAACAAAAAACATAAGACCACGTGGTAATATTAAGAAACTGCCAAATGCGTTTTTAGTTTGAAATTTAGCAACAGTTGTTAGATATAAAAGCCTGTATATTTTCAACTGAAACATGTCGCGTTAAACTTTTACTTGGATTTGTAGAATTTAGCTAATATTTAGTTCATTTATTTGTCCCCCATGATCCTCGAGGTGCATGAGCTGGAAGAATATCTCAACAACTGTGGACTAAACACACATAAACTAACATCTATTCACAAATCTCTGAGGAATTTCCACTTGTCATGATGCTTGGAGTGTGAGGGGAAAAAGCCTGAGGGAATGGTCTGGCTGAGGATTGAGCCCACGGCCTCGCCATATATTTAGACATTTTTATAATTACAATTTGACCTTTCTAAGAGTGGAATGATAGCGTTCGTACATTTCCTATAGTGATTTGTTACATATTTTGGTGACAGAATTTGCTGTGAATAATTACATGTTAAGTAAACGCATGGTGAAACACAAGCTGTTGATCATATATCCCCGAGGCCCTTCTCTTAAAGGAGGTCCTTGAATTTCATAGGGTTGAACAGTTGTAGAAACATTTGATTCATGATGTGGTGATGATTGTCTGTCATTTGGTAGTTTGTCATTGGGGCCAGTCAGAAGGCGTTTTTACTCCCAAGTGTAGCTTAAACTAGTTTTCATCAATTCTCCCACATGTTGAAGGGTTTATAAGAAAGTTCGTTCTTTCTCCTTTGGCCCACACTTTCATTTTGAGGGAGAAGGCGGTGTGACTGTTGTTGACAGCAGAGAAGAGAGGTGTCACATCCAAGACGGATGCAGCTGGATGTGCAGACAGTCAGGTGAAAGACTGTCAGCCTGCAGTGCTTGTACTCAACTTTTATAATTAACGCTATCCCAAGGTTTTGATCATCACGCTTAACATACAATTATTTGAACATGCTCATTTGCAGAAAATAAAAAGCAATTATGCAGTGGTTGTTAAATTGTACAAAACAATTATATATACAATTATATACACACTCATTTTATGATTATTGGCATTGAAAGAAGTCTGGGCGGTAAAAATAAAAGTATAAGACAGTGTGCTATAGGCCAGACTTTTGGTGCTTGTTTCCATGGAGATATTCTACTAATAAACATTTATGACAAACTTTACATCAATATGCAAAATCTCAACGTGCTACAAAGGAATCATGCAATACAAAATACACAACTAAACATTAAAAGTAAAACAAAACAAAAAACACTTGTTTTGTCTGGAATGTTCTATAGACAATTTTGATTAATTATTCTGCAGTAAAAGCAAATGTAATTGAAAAAATAATGCCACACAGCAGAACATTTCAAGAAATGCAGAGACAAGCAACCGTAAAGTTACATAGTGCAAGTTTAACGAGCAAGTACAAAAGATTCAAACTATTTTACAAAATCCATATCGAAGTCATGCAGTTTGATTGAAAAAAAATAAAGATTTACTGGATATGAAACTTTCTGAAACTCTTACTTAAACTCTTCACTAACCTGGAGACAGATAAAATATATGAAACAACTTTTCTTTTTGGTCTAACTGATGCAAACCATTCATCTGCTCCCGTCGTCTCAAATCAGCAGAGAGTTTTCTTGACTATCTGCGTTCGCCCTTCAGCGCACGGGCGTGAAACAGCCGTCAGCCTGGAGAAGTTTGTTGACTCAATACAACTTTGTCTCTCCTTGTTTGACGGTGTAAAGACGAGCTTCAAAGTTTAGGTGCCAGGAAGATAGAGACAGTCTGGAAGCTGTCGATATTGTAGATAAGATTTGAAGCCCTTTGAGGATATCTCTTTGACTGAAGTTCATTTCTTTACTATATCTTCCACACTCCCAAATCTTTCTACACCTGTTTTGAATGGCTTATACCTAATAAAGTGGCACTACGTGTACAGTAACATCTTGCTTATTTGTCACGCTTCTCTGAACCCCAGCATTTACTTCATTTAAAATATCGATCAACCAACTTCTGTTAATCATGGAAATCGTTTAAATCGTGGGCGTGTTTCAGGACTATCTGCATTGGGTTGGCCACGTCGTTGACTGGTTACAGCTGTATTTCATAAAGTGGCCGCTGGTAATACATTTAGAAGTTAATCAATTCTTCCTCATGAGCACTCCCAAACCAAAGTCTCTTCATCGCCTCCCGTACTACACAGGAACTTGCACCATAACTTGTTCTTGTTTATCCGCTTAGTCTGAATTTACATTTTAATTGAATCCCGGTGTTGGAGCCAAAGCGCACTTGCTGAGTGACTGGAGGTGGTTCACAGAAAAAGTTGAAGTGTGAGTCCACTGAAGATGACAGGCAGTCAGGGCTGTTCACATCCACTATGCAGAATCCAGGCTTCATGTGCCAAGGCTGCTCACGCTGCCACCGAGAGGAGGAGAGGAACATTGTGTGCGCGGAGAGGAACAAGCTTTTTTTTACAAACACCCAGGGACAGACCAGGTATAAGCTTGCACAAAAGATGTTATAAGAGAACTAAACCAGGTCTAAAATATTAAACTAATGTATTAAGCAACCCATACTGCACTTAAAAGGGGCTGTATCAGATTGTTTTCATGTAACAAATTAAAATCTGTTGTGTTCCTTGTATGTAAAAGTAGTAGTATGACAATGTGTTCACTTTTACAGAGCATGAAACACAGAACATCTTCATGGAGCAGACAGAGAAGTATGCTTTTCACGAGAGAAGAAACAACAGCAAGGTTAAAATGGATCAACTCGGTACCAAAAATATCAGGTATAGGGCATTTCTTTGTGTTTTCTGAATTATATATATTATTAGCTTGACACAAATTTGTAAAGGAAATGGGAACGTTTGTTTTAACCTTCAGAAAGCGTAGATTCTGTGATGGACCCGCTGCCTATTTTAAAATGGGAAATTAAAATGGTAAGAATTCATTTATGTCTTTCTATTTACAAGTGGAGCATTATCTGAAAAGGAAATTGGCTGTATATTTTCTGTAACTTTCAAAAGTATTGATAATAAAATCAACACTTACCGGTAATTGAAAGCTGCAGAACAGTTCAGACACGAAGGAGATCCAGCTGCAGCAGAGGCTCAGACAGAGATACTCAGCTCCTGTCTTCTCCTGATTGCTCTCCTCATTTTCCTCCAGATGCCCTCCCTCTGTGCACAAGCTCTGGAGATGCAGCTGGTCCCAATGTTTTTGGAGGAAAAGATAAGCTCTCTTTACAGTTTACGTTTCTGTTTTGCCAACAAACTTGCTGAATTTCTTTGTATTTTGTTTGTCACGTTAAGTTCAGTCACTGGTGCAAGGCTGATATAGAATAATTATCCTGACGAGGACTTCCGCTGTCCTCGTCTGTGAGGAGCGTTGGTACACAGTGGAAGGTAGTGCTGTTACATTTACTCAGAACAGTAGTTTTCAGACCCCTCACTTTTAATGTTTAATGTTGAGTCTGTATCTGTCAGGGACCATGTACAAAATCATTCATCTTCAAGAGAAAAGACGATCTGCACCAGGTTTAGCCACTGCTATTTTCCATCTGCAGTCCCCGGGCAGGTCACCATACATAACAGTAAGAAAAAGTACACATTTCATTACAATTGCAACACGTTACATTTCATTTTTAACATTAGCTCAGTAAAATACACTCTAAAACTTCACCATTTCTAAAATTACAAAACGAGTTCAGACAGATAAAAAAATACCACTAAAATCTAACTTGGCTGGTGTTGGCACCGTTGATTATCTAGGATGTGCTTTTGTCAGTTTTCGAGTGAAGTTATGAATATCTACAGACCATTTCAGACTGTCTGGAAGTTGAATCCACTGTCTGTTAAAAAAGAAAAAGGCCGACTGTGCGAAGGCAGAGGATCTTTTCGGGATGGTGCAGTTTCTGTTGCTGTGGAGCGGGTCAATCGAGTAGTATGTTCAAAGCAAAATTTGACATATTTTTTCAAAAGGAGGTGGACCAGCATTATTAAGGATTTTGAATAGAGTTCTTAGGTTAGAAAATAAAATAAAATAGTAAAAACTAAGCATGTTGTATAAACGAAAGATGTTGCAATGTTGATAATGAAGTGTTTTTTTTGTCAGTTGCCTTTAATGCTTGGTCACTGAGGGATCTGAGAGATTTGAGCGTGGTCTCATTGGCCTGAGACCAACAGGACAAACAATAGGTCATGTGTGGGATAATCATAGCGCTGACGTAGGTGAAAATGGCCTCGAGTGTCAAGCGGTTCCTCATGTGTCTGAAAGATGAGATATTCTGTTTGATTGAGTTACATACTTCTTTTTATATGCTTTTTAAAAGATAGAGTTTGGTCCAAATGAACCCCTGTATCACTGACAATATTTATCTTTGCTCCAATGAAATAGGTGTTTGGTATATCTTTAATTTTGTTTGATTTAGGTAAAAATTCCAGTTTCTTACTTGAGTGAAAGTGAAGGCTTCTCTTCTCACTGTGAGTAAATCTACAAGTGACAAAAGCTTGATGTTGACGATATGAAATTATCTGAACGTCTGTGTTTCGTGCTCGGCTCCTTCAGATATGATTTACTTTCTGTGTTCGTCCTTTTAAAAATACCAGATCTGTGGACTTATTCAATATTTTTTCTTTCACAGTAGATTAACTTCCAATCATAAATCAGATGTTATGCCCAGACAGTTTCTTTTACAGATACTTTTACTTCACCAGTCGTTCCCACAAATACGTTTTTATACTCCTGGACTATTACTTTTACTTCTACTTTAGAAATATTATGTTGAAGTAGCGTCACTTTTACATGTTTTTTGTTAGTCTACACACCTGATAACCTAATGTAAATGTTATGAGGTTTAAGAGAGCTCTTTAATCTGCAGGAGAGGCCCCCTGAAGAGAAGTGAGCCTCCTCTTCATCCTGCCTCCTGCTCTGGATGCTCCACGGCAGGACAAGGACCAGCGCCTCTTGCAGCATTCATGTGGAAACTCAGAAAAACTGTCTCAGGATGGAATTTCAACTCTGTAAGTGTTGGACTCTGAATTTCTGAGTTTAAAAAAAGTAACAGGAGTCCATCTGGGATTGTAATAATATACACAGATGATTCGAATTTGCATTTAAAACATTTAAGACATAATTTGATGGAGTTATAGGCAATAGAACTGTGCAAAAATATTTATCAACAATTTGAGAATGATAATCAACACTGCCCCTCACATAATCATGGACACTCTGATTTTGGGAAGTCTGATGATTACGTGCAATGCATTAAGTATCACAGAGATCACATGAGTGCAGCATCTGCCTCAGTGTGTTCGAGAGAGACTTCAGACGAGACTCTCAGCTCACTTTCAACACCGGCCCACTCCTGCTCGCTCTCAGACCGGCCCGCTCCTGCTCACTCTCAGGCCCACTCCTGCTCGCTCTCAGGACCGGCCCACTCCTGCTCGCTCTCAGGACCTGCTCGCTCTCAGGACAGGCCCGCTCCTGCTCGCTCTCAACACCGGCCCGCTCCTGCTCGCTCTCAGGACCACTCCTGCTCGCTCTCAGGACCACTCCTGGTCGCTCTCAGGACCGGCCCGCTCCTGCTCGCTCTCAGGACCGGCCCGCTCCTGCTCGCTCTCAGAACCGGCCCGCTCCTGCTCGCTCTCAGGACCGGCCCACCCCTGCTCGCTCTCAGGACAGGCCCGCTCCTGCTCGCTCTCAGGACCGGCCCACCCCTGCTCGCTCTCAGAACCGGCCCGCTCCTGCTCGCTCTCAGGACCGGCCCACCCCTGCTCGCTCTCAGGACAGGCCCGCTCCTGCTCGCTCTCAGGACCGGCACGCTCCTGCTCGCTCTCAGGACCGGCACGCTCCTGCTCGCTCTCAGGACCGGCCCACCCCTGCTCGCTCTCAGGACCGGCCCACTCCAGTTCTTCCCAAATCTGTACTCGTGTTCTTGAGTATTGAGAAAAAGCCATAATAAACATTAGTTTAAACAGCATTTAAACTAATCACATTCGACCAAGAGGTCAACCCCGCCCACCCAATTAGCATATATACGGACACAAATTTAGGCACGTGATTTAATCATTTGATTCAATTTTCATTTTATTTTTCCCTGCATTTATTGTGGTGAAATGCCCAGTGAGGATGGATGCGACGTTATGCCCAGACGGGACAAATGAGATTACATACCGAGGGGGACTAATGATAAACAATGGAATGCCCATGCAGGATGAAATGCCTATGCAGGATGAAATGCCCATGCAGAATGAAATGCCCATGCAGAATGAAATGCCCATGCAGGATGAAATGCCCAGGAGGGATGAACTGAACACCAGAAATGTTACATAGTGCACCTTTAAGCGCTTAATCGCTTAACAACGACTAAAACAGTTGTAAAAACCAGAGTCAAACTCATTTCAAAACGTAGCTTAGTCTCATGTGTTTGTTTGTCCTAAAGTTCTATATCGTAAGGTGTTGAATCTCTGTTTCCAAAGCCGCAGTTTCCCTTCGCCCACATCAGTAGCAGAGTATCAGCCTCCAGGTGTGGTGTTTGTTCTCAGCATAATTAAAATGGACGTGTTTCGCCTACATTGTCTTTGATGCTGCGTCGGCCCACTCTGCTGAAGTAGGTGTTCTGTCTAATCAGAAATGGGAGATAAAACAATGTGTGGACTCAGCACCTGCCTGTGTCTGGTCCACCTCTAACGCCTGTTTAGGATATCCCTTCAGACAAAATGAGGGCGTGAGGAGTCGGCCCCATGGTGTTTGCAAGCTGTTTACGCCAACATATTGAACCTATCTTGAGTGATGCGTCTTCAAGGTAATATTAATTTTCTTACACGCTCTCTTTCCTTGCACGCCTCCAAAACAAAATAATTCTATGACAGACGCACTTACCAACTTGCAGCACTGTATTTGGAAGACTGGAGTCCAAGTGCTGTACCCGATCTTCTTCATGTATTTGAACAAAATGAACAGTTTTGCTTCGGTACAGATATGTTGTAAGAGCAAACCTTGGGGTCAAAGATAGGCTGCTGAGTGCATTCTGCATCTAATTATAGTGTGTTATTCTCCAGGCTACATTTCTTTCAGTGCAGGATTATGGTGATTATTTATATGAATTCTGCAGTCTTAAAACCTCTGAACTCAGTTTTTCATGCAGCATTAAGGTTCATTGCAGGTTACATACAGATCTCAACACTGCGAATTCTACTCTGCAGTAGGACGGCAATCATTGGATTAAAGAAGAGAACAGCACTGCATTTTGTTTATTTCATTGGGATTTTGCCTGATTATTTAACAAACTTACTGAACATCAGATCAGGTATTCATCAATTAAGATCACAGTACATTCTTATTGTTTCGTCTCACAGAGTTGCTGGGGGAAAAGGCTTTCAGGAACTTTGCTCCCGATCTATGGAACAAAACTCAAAGACTTTTTAGATTAAATTATTTGATGACTTTTAATTAATTGAAAGCACTTTTGAAAGACTATCCACAGTATGAGTGCTCTTGTTTTAAATGATTGTAGTTTCTATACATTTGTTTTGTTTTATTTTATTGAATGTTTTATTGAATGTTTTATTGGCATCTGTATATCCTGTGTTTGTTTGTTTAATTTGTAATTGCGTGAATATTTTTATCTAAAAGGGCGCTCCTGTAAATGAGATCTTGCTCTGAAGGGCCCTCCCTGTATAAATAAAGGTAATAATAATAATAATAATAATAATAATAATAATAATAATAATAATAATAATAATAATAATAATAATAACAACTACTTCTGTTTTTCCCGTTTTTAAGAAAAAATGAAGTACAGCGCCTTTAAAGCAGAAGTAAGTAACATTTTCACCTTATTGAATCATCTTTGTATGCCTCTGTCTCTGTGCGGAAAACCAGCCTTGCGATATTTTTTTGGTGTGTGATTATACTGTCTTATTGTGATAAACAAAGAACGAAAAAATAAATAAATAATAAACGTGGAAAAAAAAAACCTCTTGCGTCTATTTTCTGACAATGTATTTTCACAAGGGAGCAGCAGGGGGAGCGCTATCCCCAGAGTTACTTAGTTCTGCTTTAATTAAACTGAGTTCAATTCTAAACCATGGTTAAATCTTTCCTTCCAATAACTTCATCCTTTTATCTCGTTTGACCTCACAGTTGGCATCACTGGCGACATTCCAAGCTTTATCCTTCCAATGGCGCACTTTTAACCCCGCAACACATGTACTGTAAAACCATATCGCAGCAGAGGGCCCATAAAGCTCCTAATTGATTTGCTAATTGTTTCAAATCCTCCCCGTCTTCGCTGATGACCTGCTTCTTTGGGGGAATCTGGGACTTGTGTCAAACATTTCCAGGCACCGTCTCATTGGCTCCTTCGTCGGTCCACACGCTTCTTCTGCACACTGTGAAGCATGAGATTGGATTTACACTGTAATGGAATAAAGCGCATTGTTCCTCGACTGCCAGCGAGGAGATAAAACCGCCATGTCGTGCCTGGATGGAAAGTTGATCAGAAGCCATGCATACAGGCAAAGAGTGTTATTCTTTCAGCAAGCGAGGAATATCTATTATAAGCACCTGCAAATATCTATGGTTGATACGTAATGACCTGCAATTTATACTCCCATAAGCAACAAACTAACATGTGTTTTCCAGTAACAAATGTTTGTCTTGGTGCAAAGATCCTGGTTGAGCATCGAGAGGAGGATCTTTTGTCCCCATGTAATCACCTAGAGCTTTTTTTGACTTGCCATTGAAGCTTCAAGAATGAGTTAAAAGCAACACATTTCTCTTCGATGGCTTTAAAGTAGAATCTAAAATGTATTATTGCTCAGGCAGATTTGGATCAGATTGCGCAACTGTTTTCAAAAGTTATGGAAGACTCTCTGACTTTATAGCTTGGTTTACAACATCCTACTCGCTAATACTGTTGAAAGACGAAGATACCATTTAGTAGCATTTCTCAAACTGTAGCATACGTGCACTTCTGCGGGTGCATGAGCTTTTTCTGTCCTAGAAAGTTAAGTTCTAACATTTACCTGTAGTTTTTAGACAGCTTAAATTGTATTTTTGGTTAAAACATTGGTGTCACTGCTGTGTAATCCTATTTTGGCCCTATATCAGAAATGGAATGGTCCTATTATAGACCTGCCATTCAGAAAGCAATTATTTTCGTAGGTGGAACTTGGTATGAAAAGGGAGCCACTGAGCTATGGTATTCGCATGTCTGTGGTCATAATTCAGTAGCTGACCTGGCCTTTTTCTCTGTTTCTTTGTTGCCAACGCTTGCAATTCCGTCTTGCTCAAGGCTTTTGGACGAAAAGTATAAATGAATAAAAGAGGTTGTCCAGCTCTGATCAAATACTCTCCCACGGCTGGCATTGTGTTTCCCTCCACAGTCCTGTCATTGCATTAGTTTGAATCCTGACCGGATGAAAGGCATTGTTGTGGCAGCTGCGCTAATAGTTACTCTGCATTTACCCCACTGTGCTTAATCAGGACAAAATGGACTTATCCTTCTTTTCTCTTGGGGATGTTGAGAGGTCCATTTTGCCCTCCTCGCCCCCATTCTTTAATTTCTATTCACCCTCTTACATCTCATTGAATAGAATGGCATTATCAGTTAATTAACTCCTATCTGGCCCACCATTACAATAACGCTTTGATTTTTGCCAAGGAAATTGGGCCCGTGCTTACATCTATTAAACATCAATTTGCTCGTGAGAGAAGGTCACTCCTGACAAAATTATACAGAAGTTGTTTGATTTAGACTCTTGACTTCTGTTTCCTGTTCATTCAGATTCGTTAGGCATTACAGTTACGTAAGATGCAGTATACTATTCCAAATAATTGAATAAGTAAGAAAATGATCCTCTTCACTTCTTAACTTTATAAACAAGCGTATTCTCTGTACTATGTTTATGCCTTAAAAACAAAGAGGAGTCCAATTGTAATTCATTTAATTCAAGGGCTACAAATGGCCTTTAAAACTGAGCGTATTGGTTTATTCAAATGATAAAAGGTCAACAATCCCATTATCGCGTTTGCAGTAAATATTCAGATAACAAAGGAAACGGTGCTCCTCAGTGGTTGAGTGGTTAAGGTGGCAGCACATATGCCAGGCTCCATGTGTGGCCGGCCACAGTGTTGTGAGTTTGACTCCTGGCTCTGACCATTTGCTGCATGTCCTCCTTTCTCTCTCATCCCTATTTCACATGATACGGGCCAAAAAAGAAAAAGAAATGCAGAGAATGCAGAGAATTTGTTTGTGGGTTGATGGTAAAAATATATTTCTCTACTTTTATTGGAGAATAATAGGGGGCAAATGCTGGTCCCTAAAAAAATATTTAGGAGCATACAAATTATCATTAACATTTCTTGCAATGTTTGTGTTACCTCTTTTGATTCCACACACTAAAAGTTAAGAAGCCACTTTTATGACTAAAAGCGTGACATGTCAATGGCTTGAGGACAAATTTACTAAACATTCCAATTTTGGAATTTCTGCCTTAACCCATGTAATCTAGAAGAATCCAGAAGCATTTGAAAAGATTTGCCCTTCGTACTCCAGGGTTATAATAATAAACTGTTTTAGCTGTATAAAACGCAGATATTGCTATTTTACGTCCATGCCTGCTTTATTATTTCCACTTCCAACCAAAGAAAACTTCTCCTTTCCACATTGATTTTGTTGACTCTCCAACTTTTTATTTAACGCCGGAATTAATAATAAATTGAAACTGAAATCAATAATTAATACTTTAAATCTGTCGCAAACAGCATGTAATGTTCAGCGATCCCTCTCCTGCATGATTCATAAGCAGATATAATAAAACCTACGCCGGAGATAGCATGCCTGCAAGAATAGGTGAGCCAGGAGCAGAGTGACATTTGTCTTGTGGCTATCAACTAACAAAATGTCTCCCATCTGGATGTTGAAAACTGCTGACCGCTGAGAAGGTGACGGCTGACTAATTGCTGAAGAGGCCGTTATTGCAACAAAAAGCGGCTCGACTTTAGCTCCAAATATTGCAGCATTAAACTATTCTGTGAGATTGAAAGTAATCCTTGTGCAAATTTACTGTCTGCCTATAGGCTTGTGAGCATTTTGGAATAGGCCAAATAGAATTCTTCCATTTTAATTAAGCCTTATATACAAACTATATTTATGGAGATGAGGGCTGGAAGAGTTGAAGTCTCCAATTAAAAGTGTTAATAATTGGGGGAATGTGTTGCTAAGCAGAGAATATCACACACTTTTCCAAATGCTGTCCTCAAATGACTTCAGCACAGCATGTGTATGTATATATATTTATGTGTACGTATATGTATGTATATATGTAATATATATATTGTGTGTGTGTATATTATTAGCTATATATATGTATATATGTATGTATATATACATATAGAGACCAGTATATATTTCAGTATATGTGTATATTACCCGCCCCCGCTTATATATATATATATATATATATATATATATATATATATATATATATATATATATATATATATATATATATATATATATATATATATATATATATATATATATATATATATATATATATATATATTATATATATATATATATATATATATATATATATATATATACACATACATACATATATATACACATATATACATACATACATACATACAGTTCCTTTCTAATCCCTGAACAGTTAGCATGTTCTCCCTGTGCCAGTGTAAGTTTCCTCTGTTCTGGTTCCCCCCTCTGGGGACAGGACTCCTCTGAAAATGTGATTCCAAATTAAAAAAACTCTTTGCTTGTTAATTAAAGAATAACTTCATAAAAAATGGGACAATTAGTGGCCCCAAGGTTGGTGGTTCAATTCCAGCACTGACAAGTTGAAGTTCATACTAGTTGTGTCCTTGGGAAAGACACTTCACTAACCTTGCCTGAATCTAAATTTTGTTAAGTTATTTGTGATGTCCGGACAGGCTTCCAATTGTCACGTTTCCATTGTTAAACCCAGCTTTGCCGATACTCACAAATAGTAAATAGCGTGTTAATTAAGAGTTAGTTAATAGCACAGCGCGTGGCTAGACAATGAATTATGACTCTTTTCCTCTGATTGCTAATGTTCTTTTACCTTAGGTCACTGCACTTTTTGGCTCAAGTATTTCTCTACAAGTCCAAATCCAGTGAGTGCACCATAGAGTATTGTCTTTCTAGACACTTCCGTAGATTTCAGTACGAGACTGAAACACATGCTTTTATCTCTTATGCTTAAGTCTTTCAGAAGGGGAATAATAGGACAATGGGAAAATCTTCAAAGCTAAAACAAGAGTTTTTTTTCTTTATTCTTTGAGCTTTCTGCTCACTTTCATACATTGCTGAAAACAAGCAGGTGCTGTTCCTTCATAAAGCCATTTTTGACGGTTCGTGTCTTGGCGTGTGAAGACAGCCGACTGCACCCTCACTCCATCAGTAGGCAGAGCAGCTGCTGACACCACTTCAGAGAGAGGCAGGACTGACAGAAGGCTCACAGGTAAGTCATCACCTCAATGTTAAGTCTCGTCTGACTGGATAAATGGAAAAAATAAGTGATGGAGCCTCCCATGTTTCCACAAAGATTGGACCAGAGTGACCCATGACCTCCCCTGGAAGGTAGTGAGTAATTGAAAAGAATTAGCGTGTGCTTCATCACATCCAGTATACTGTTCCATCCTTGTGATTTTTCTCTTCCAACATTGTAAGTCCTCTGCATTCTATGATAAGCATGTTAGTTTAGATTTTGTCACAGATTTTGAGCGAGAGGGACATTCAGCAAATTATTAATCCATTTCCAATGCATTACTTTTTGATTAACTGAGATCAGGAACTAGCTGAAAGACAGCTGTAGGCTGTTTTATCGATATTGCTCCAAATATACAATGCATTCAAATGTGTTTTACTGACAACTGTTGCTACCTGAATTACTTGCAAATAGACGGGTAAACTAACCGACCAAATATTGCGTGCCCACTTCTTGTCAGGCCTTGATTATTGATCACTTTTCCCTCAGACCAACAGCTGTGGTTGTGTTATTGTACTCCAATTTGTAAAGTAAAAGTACAGATACAAGAGCAAAAAAACAAAAATTTAAAACGTACTTCACAGATTTTGTAAACTGTTCAAGTATTACATGTAGTGATATTGTAAAAGAATTGTGCAGAAATTGGTCAACAAAGCTACTTTATTGATTTTTTAAAAGTATATATTTGTTTGCTCAAAGCTTGTTCTTTCACTCAAAACAGGATGTCACCATTAACATGCTCAAAAAGCCCCTCGGCCAATTTAGCGGCTCTGAAATCATAAAACATGTATTTTTCTTTTCAGTCTATTTCAAAAATGAAGTGGAATAGACAGTACAGATAACTGCTCTCAAATGTGACGCAGCAAAAAGAAAAAGTATCAGCTGCAATCACACTCAGATTGGCTGCAATTTACCTACAAAATGTGCACAACTAACTTTTTGTACTTTTGTTACCGACAACCAACAAACTATTCCCATCCTTCTAAGTTACTTTATATACCAACATAATAGCAAAGGTAAATTCATTTCAATTACCACAAATTCAAAGACCAGCAGTTAGGTTAGCTCCGGCATGCTTTCGCGTGGAGGTTTGTCATCGCCCCATTTAGATTATGCCTGCCTGGATAAATTAAGAAACTAAAATGCCAGAACCTCTCTTGGTCTCTACAGAGAACGGCTCGACGAGACCCCTGACCTCCACTGGATTGCCGCCAGTAATTAAAATTAATTCACTTGTCCTACACTGGGCAAAAACAATTACCCATAAGCCTTTTCCCTTGTCAGCATGGCTCGTTTGGTGTGAGAAGAATAGTTTGGCTGTTACAGTTGCATTTTCCCCCTAAAGGAGACGAGCTATGATGGATGCCACTACTATATTCAGTGGTGTCTTGCTCCTAATGACTTCCTCCTCCATATTGCAGGCTCATTATAAGAGAGGAGCTGTGTTATGGATAATCATAGAAAACCATAATATCCCGTTAATGGCTGCGATTACTATCTGTTAATGTAAGGTTTTGTGTTGGTGGCTATTTTGGATCCCTAATGACTCTTCTAATGAAAGTCAATGTTATCTGGGGGAGACAAATGCCCAAATTACAGTGAAGTTGACTTTGCAATGTATTTTACAGCAGAGTGCGTATTTTTAAACCTGTTCAAATGTGTTGATAGACTATGTTGGATGACTCAGTAGCAGACATGTTCCTATACTGTGCGGCGCAGAAGTTTTAGGAGGTGTGAAACTAAAAGCTAAAAGTGTTCACTAGCAGTGCCGCCGCTCCCATTACGCACATAACCGGGCATCAAGTGCTCAAGGGGCACCGCCTGCTTGACCAGGCAGTTTAGACTGAATGACATCCTTTTTGCAATTAAACAGTGAGCCTTCAGTAGACATCGTTTGTCTTTAGTTCTATATCAATTCAAACTAGGTTTCAAGTGTCGCCGCTCTCTCCATAGTTTTAGATGTGCAGGGACGTCTACAAGCCACGGTTTGAACAGACTCGGAGAGATCAAGGGAAGAACTGGGAAACGTTTTGAGCCGCATGCATATTCTACGAACCACAAGAAGAAAAACGGTCTTTAGATTATAATTAGAAATCGTGAAAAAGAGAGAATAAAACAAGACTTGTGATGCGTCAAGTGCAAAACCACTCCAAACCAATCAAGATAATAATAGCTGAATCGTTCTTGCAAAAGTTGTTCATTTCTTTTTTTTTAAACTTAGATACCCCACATGGATTTTTTTTCTTGCACATATTCTTATGTCTTCGGAATTCTTCAGAAGTGAATCAGAAAAGTCCTGATAGAAATTCAACTTAGCTGGAGGACTTGGCTCGGTCTGCACCATAGTTCATACAATATAATCCTGCTTTGTACTTTAGGCGGTGTGCAGACGACATAGTGGGCATTGTGAGCGATAGGCATAAAATCACAGCATGTTGTGGATGAAATCATATCTATGGTGATCCGTCTATAAAGCCTGTTTCCTCACTTATTAAGGACATTGACTTCAGCATATTTGCTCTATGTAATGAGACACTCCACATTGTTTGGATAGGGAGCAGTGAAGTCACCCTGAAACACAAGACGGTGCCAGAAGACAATAAAAATTCCTCATGCCAACTTTGAGACATGAAGATTCATCCTTGTTTTGACATTGACAGTGAAATGTGTTGTTGAATGATTATTTTTGGTTTCTTGAGGATAACATACTAGTCTGAACAGCAGGAGGAACGGTGTAAACATTTAGATAATGGATTAACTAAGTGTGAATGTCACAGTTACGCCCATGGCCACGAGGGTAATGCGTTGGATATAATATGACCTTTATGACAAATGACAGTACACTATGTCATGATATATTGGGTTGCAGGGGAATGTTTTGTCTTTGAAATAGATATTTGTGTAGCATAAAATGATTGATTGTAAGTGTCAGACTTCATATTCATATTGATCTTGATCAGTCATTACTTTTATGGATCTTGAATACAGTGTACTATGAGGCAAAAAGCTTAAATGTCTGTCTGTTTAAAGGTCTCTTTTCTCATGGGGAGGGTTTGCCACCTGCTTGTTGCCAGGGAGATGTGATTGTTTTGCCTGAATTGATCCGAAGTATGGAATTAAACGTATCGATTTTGCATTTACTGAATTGCTGAAAAAAACATATTTACTGTGAGACGGGGCACCTCGCCATAGACCTGTATTTTGACCTGGTGCTTGTCTCCATGGTGATAGATACATGTGATACAAGACATCCAATAAAATTACAGTACATAAAAGTCAATTTGGTCCATTTTTCGAATGCCAGTTATAATTTCAGTCCAGTCCTTGATTTTTTGTTGAGATACTTTCCACCAGAAAAGTTACAATAAGATGCAACAGGTTCTATGTTCCAATATACAAATAAAAAACTCATCCATGGAAATGTATACCTCCAAAGTCATTCAATATACAGTAATTGCTCTTGTGACCAAATGTATTAATACAGTAATTGAGTGGTCGCCTTGTGAGTGATATGCCAGTCTTCAGGAGATTATTATACATTGTAGATGGCCTCCTTACTGGGCCCTCTTTGGATTAAACATGCCTCCAACACTTACATAAGTGGCTTTATTTTTCTATCCTTTTAGCCACGGCTCCGTTTATTTTCACTCTACTTTCCCTTAAATTGCTTTTAAAATTACTCTGCTGAATAAAAACCTCTTCTTAGCATGGAGGATTTGACTGTGGCTTTGAGTACAAAGTACCAAGCAAAATGAGTAAAAAAGAGGCAAACATAAGGTGACTAATATTTCAAGTTAAATAAAATGCAATTAAAATACAAAACGATTAAAGTAAATTTGCTATTAAACGTTTCACGCAACAATAACTTCACCTCAGTATCGTACATTGTTCTCGCTGGCTCCAGCTCTCCGTGTGCGTTAATTAATCTAAAGCAACCCATCAAATTTTGTGCCAAAACCATACTCCTCCACTTTTTCCATTTTTGTGATTGAGTTCAACATCCCCCGGGCCTTTAACTTTCTCACATTGTTAATACAAAGGGCATTAAAAATAAGTGTGCAGTGAAGTAACTCTCGCCATTAGCCCTAGTCGCATTGCTATCCATCACAGAGCTTAAAAGGGAGGACACAGACAAATACTGCCAGGGCATTCTCAGTAAAGAAGACGAAAGATAACCTTGCTAAAAGCTAGACTTATGTTTGGTTATCTCACTCCATCCATTCATAGTTTACAAACCAGTGTGGAGCTCATATTCTTAATGATTACAGCATTTCGTTGAGACCAAACATGGAAAACAGCCGTGATTTCTCCAAAACATCCCCATTAATGCATCTTCATTCAAACAATTGATGGAGGAGAAATGTTTCTGTTACATTTAAAATGTTTGGAACACAAATGAAATGAAATCCACCATAAGAAAAGTCTAATTCTAATATTACACATTGGGATTTTAATGCTTCTAATTACACTTTACAAATAGCCATTTGGACCTCCAAAACATGACCATGTTGTAAACAAGAACCCTCAGAACACAGAGGGCAGTTTTAATCACCACTTTACATGATGCCCTTGTGTATACATTAAAAAGTGCATACATGGGGGTCACATCATCAATCAGCGTCTGGCCCTATATATTCCCCAGATAAATGACACCTTGGGCCTCACTTTGTGCTGAGTCTTAGCTCCACAGATTAGTGTCCATGAAGCCGAAATACTGCCAGTGCCACTCCACCACTTATGGCGTCATTGTCCAATTTTTCCTCCCGTAGAGCGTGGCAGATAAGAGGAGACTTTTTAGAGTCCAAGGCCTCTGGGATGGGATGGTGGCGAGGGCGCGGTGTAAGGCTGACTAACTGTGAGAAATGGCCCGACTCTGGCCCCCGTCGCCGAGCAGGAGACGCCTCATTGGGCTCACAGGTCTGGAGTCCAGGCTGAGGGATGGCTGCGCTCGCACATACACCAGCGGAGCCTTCTCTCTCACGAAGTTTCTAACCTTTGAGTGGCCCAATTCACTTCTCTTACTACGGTTCAGGTGTCAGGAACTTCAAATTGTTTATTATTGTTGTACGTTGAGTTGGTTCCATTTTCTTGCTGTATTTGTTGTGCTGCATTTGTCTTTACAAGTTGAACAACAAAAGTTTGTAGATCTGAGGTAAAGTAATGGGCATTTTAGGGGGGTCTAAGTGCTCAGAGTTTCATAAACACAAACGGCAGGAATGGGGACTTTGTCTGAACCTCCTGATTAAGAGTAAAGACATCAGTGGTGGTATGAGTGAATGTTACTCACACATGTTTGATTGATCAAACGTAAAAATAGAATAGAACCACCAACACAATGGAGTTTCATAAAGAAGCCTTATTAGCAAGATGCTGTTGTCAAGAAAACCGCTGCGCCATTTTTGCCGTAACGCTAAAGTCGACTCTGCTGGAGATGTGGATCCTGTGTGCATTCACCCGGAGATAAAGAGGTAATTGAGCCAGAGATGGTAAAAATATACAGACATATAGGAACGGTGCTGCTGTCAGTCTTCTTCCTCCTCACCACTGGCAGACAGTCAGTGAGACATGCCATTTGAACAGATTCAAGTGTCGCCTCTTTAAAATGCTCTCAAAAATGAACCTGGCTTTATCACTCAGACTGTCATTTTAAAGAACACTCACCACAAAATCTACCATATGCAAAAGACTTCTGTTTTAATATTATGGTGTTCAGATGCATTTTCTTTCTTTAAAATGCAGCTGTCCAGTACATGTCTGTGAGGTGGGAAATATGGACAAAAATGTATATCTCAATATTTTTACATAATCTGTATTTTGATATTCAGAATCAGAAAGGCTTTACTGCCATTGTTAGTGAACAAAATTCACAAATTAGGTCTTGCTTTGGCGGTAATGTGCAACAATTAATAATAATAATAATAATAATAATAATAATTAATAATAATAAAATATATGTGTAGGAATAAAGTAAGTGTAATAATAAGTAAGTATTATTGACACGACTTATTAAAGTGACAGGTGTATAAAGTGTTCATGAGTCCAGCGGTTCTGGTCCAGATGTACTGTCGCCTCTTGCCCGAGGGGAGTGGCTCAAATAGTCCATGTCCACGGTGAGTAGGGTCACCTGTGAGCCGACCAGCTCGTCCCCAGGTCCTGCAGAGACCTGTACATCAGATGATACTGATATTTGCTGAATGTGTCTGTAGATATCTTGATTAAGAATCAAGTATCACACAAAACGTGAATAGAAAAATAATATGAACAAAATAGTGCTTAAATATCTCTTTGTAAGCTTCTTACTCTGCACGTTTATGTTCTTTTTATTTTTAATCTGATTTTTTGCAGCCTTTCTAAAACAATTTTACATTTGATGTTCTAATTTTAAATATCTCCACAACAATAACAAGGAGCATAATTGACCAGCATGAGAAGAAAATATAACCATAAAGTCCTGATGTGGCTACTTCCTTTATTCTGAATTATTTATAAATAGAATGTATTTTTTTTCAGTGCAAACAACAATGCCCATCGTGCAAAGCAGAATTTGCCTGTGCAATTTACCCCATTGCAGGACTGATGACGTTGCTGCATTTGAACCATGTGAGTCCATCGTGCACTCCTTTGTTACTTGTGTAAAACGTCAGACAAAGACCAGGCCAAAACATTCCCAGGGTTTTATGTGAAATGTAATGCACACTTTATATCTGAGCCTCAGCATCTCACTGAACTGAAGCTTTACGTGACAATGTGGTCATGTGATAGACGGCCTGCTTGAAAGAGGGATTAAGAGGCTTTTCACTTTGGTCAGACCAAATTCGGGGCCAAATACATTGCAAAATTGGCTTTTTGTGATTTTTGTCCATGAGGTGGGCAGCTGAAGCCGACTTTACCAAGAAAGAAATGACAATTGAGCTGAGTTAAAGCTGTAGCCTTGTATTTTTTTGTCAATGTGTTCACATCATTTGTTGCACACTCAAAGCATAATGGGACTTCTTTATATTTATGCAGCAAAGATTAAAGAATGCTAGGTAGAATAAAGATGCTTCAGAGTTTTGGTAATGCATGCTGGATACAATGATGTTCAAACCAAAAAACAGGAGATGCTCGCCAAGCTCTGAAGAACTGGCTCTTTTGAGTCATGAGAGAGTTGTAGAATTTGGCCCAAATAACTATGTTTTTGAGTGTAGCTCTGTCCTGTCAAGGAACACTGGCTTCCATCTACCACCCACAAGCATGCGTTTGTCAAATAGATGCTCCAATAATGAAAGGGAATGACTTCAGACAGTGGCATGCGGTCAGGACAATCAAGGCAAGCAGTAAATGACCAATAAAATATAAAATTACTGTGTGTCACAACTATATTTAAGTTTTTCATAAATATATCCAAATAAGCCCGTTTTCCCCTCACTTCTGCTGCTGGGAGTCACAGTGTCATTTAAGCCACTGAGCAGTACTGCGGATCAGGGAGCAGCCTGTTTTGGAGGTTTGTGCATGCGCACTGAGGCCCACAGCAGGCTAATACAGCGCTTAATAAAACCATGGGAAAACCACATGGAGCAGACGTCAACAGTTTTTATCATGTGCGCTAACTACGCATGTGCAGCAGGACAACAGCAAAAGTGACTAAAATAACTAGCTTTTATCAACAAGTTATTGTTTGTAGCTGAGGCTGTGTTCACGTTTTTAAGGATTAGAAGTTAGTTAGAAATACAGGCAGCCATACAGTTTAATTACATAGTGAGCTAGTTTGTGTGTAATGGATCCAGACAAAGCAATGAAGGCCAGTGGCGTTAGCAGAGGGCGTTCGTCTGTGCCCAGAGGTTTTATGAAGCTATACAGCGATAAAGGATTAATGGGACTTTTATAGATGAATTAGTGAATCTGTGGCTGTTTTAGACCAACTCAACTTCAGGGAAATACAGGACGTTACAAGATGTGACTTTGATTTCCATCTGGGAGTGTGCTGAGTTTTATTGTGGCTGGTTTACCGCAGGGCTGTTTTTAGCTGTCATTTGTCACTCATTCAAATGTTTTCTTGTGCAGAAATAATCAAATGAATGACAATAGTAGTCTACTGCAGGCTGAGCAGCATAATCAAGGGAAAATGAAGAAAGTTGTGAAAAACAAACATTGAGTTTGTACCTACAGTGTGTCATGCCTCGTTATCGACTAAATATTGATGATCACCTCTTAAACTCATTAAAGTCCCTGCACGCTACTGGTCAAATAGTCCTACGGCCCAAAGATGCCGAGATAGTCCCTTCTGTCAAAAACGATGATCATCAGTAAACAATCAGTTTAGATTGTGTTTGCTTCATAATTGGAGACATTTAGGAAATATTTTATACAAGTCCTACATCACTAATTTCAATGACCAAATAATTTAATTCTTGGGCAACAAACACACACGGTGCACTGATTTGCATTTTTTTGTGGCTTTTTTAAAAATAATTTTTGCATGCGTTCTGGTAAGTTATGGGTCAAAACTAAAACTTAAGAAATAGGCTTATTTTAAAGTGACATCTTGCAAAGTATGAAGATGTGAGGTGAGCCTATGCAATTTCCCCAATGTGGGACTAATATAATGTTTCGTGTTTTATTTTTCCGTTAAATCTCATTGTCACAAGAAATGTCTGTTGATTCACAAAGTGGTAAAATGTCGACGTAAAGTGTGTTGTGGACTGGGAGATTGCAGCAGCGCGCACAGTCTAATTAGTCTCATAAAACACCCTCATTGGCTTCGGTTGGACGGCTCCATAAACCTGTCCGTGCCGGAGGACCGCGCCATTGTACTTTACGTCCTGAACTTGGCTGCGCTTGGCCGGTTTGGGCTCCGTGCGTAATGTTGGTGCCGTGAGTCCACCTGCAGCTCGTGTGTGCTCCCGCGCTGCCACGTCTCTCCGCGTCTCTAAACGTCTCTCCGCGTCTGTAAACGTCTCCCCGCGTCTCTCCGCGTCTCTGCTGTTGACGCTCAAGTCGGGCTTCTCTCTCGCTCTCTCCGCCGCTCTCCTCCAGACGCTGCTCACTTCTGACTAAAACCCACGTCGCCCGCCAACCTCGTGGCTCTTCTCCCCTCGTGACAGCCTTTGGGAAAGTTGGGATCGCTCCGGTGACGTATAGTGGCTCGCGTGGGATTGTGGGGGGGCTTCATTGTTTTGTTGCGCAGCGCTTTTTTTTTTTCCTTACTCCGCGCGGCGTCAGGTTTCATCAGCAGCACCTCGCCGTGCGCTGACCGAGGAGCCGCCGGCAGCAGATCTCTCTCTCAGCGCTGGGATACGGAGGGCCACAGAGAGACCCTGTGCAGAGCAGGAGCGTTACGCACTCCAGTTACAGGAGGATATTTCACCTTGTGCGGCCCCTTGGGTTGGTTCGCAGCGGTTCTTTGCACTTCTCCTCCCCGGGCAGGACGCGCTGGTCTGCTCCGTAGATGAGCGTTGGACACCTCTCTTGGTAAGAACGCATGCTTTGATATACATGCTGCGCTTTTTAAGTTCTTGCAGAAGCTTTGCATCTTAAACTGTTTAAATGACCGTTTTCCAATTGTAGTCATGTATTTATCTCAGTTATTCCATGGGACGCAAAGCATGTGTGCGTAATGTTCAGGATGAATGGTATTGTTGCAGAATGGCACAATTCCCCAGGCTCCATCAGTTTTCAGAAGTTTCAAAATCCTTGTTCCTTATGCGTCCACTTGGTGGTGCTAGCACAGTATCAGCCCGTGCTCGTGGCTTATGTGAATATTAGTTTTATTTGTGTATATTTGTGTGTTTGTGGAATTATATTTTTATTTAAACATGTCATTTTCACTGAGTATTTTATCATACTGAATTCTGGTTCTCAATAGATTTGCATTAGGTGTTGCCCATAAAGAGATGCAGACAGATGTCTAAAATAGTTGTATTTATTCATGGAGTGAGGAAAACGTAATGAGATCATGGTTGGCTTGGTGCTCAGTTTAAACTGCATTTATAGGTTTAAATGCAGTTATTTTCAAGCAGCTGCATCATTTCCCTATGTAAATGTGTCAATGGATGCTGACTGAAAACATGCAATAGTAATGAATTGCTTGCTTTAAAGTGCATAACTGAATATTGTATAATTTTCAGACTCTTCGGCCACTCCACAGCATTCTTTGCGATAACCTTCTGATTTACTTGTCATTTTCCATCACAAATCTCCCTTGCACTCTTGGTAATTGCTTTAATTCCTCCTCTGACTGATATACAAAAGATGCACGCAGCATATGACCTTACCAAGTCACACTTTTTTGTGTACGGCCGAGCAGATTCTCAGAAACGCAATGTGCCAGTTTCATTTTGTTCAGCACTTCTCACAAGTTTTTTTTGGTACACTTTCTTCTCCTCATCCTCAACTAAGCAATTTCACGTATTTACTGCAGCAGTTTTGAGGGCGTTTTAGTTATTACATAAAGAACATAAATAACTCGGTATTATATAGTTGTTAGAATGACAGTTGAGTCCAGAAGGGATTGAGAATGAGGTTTGAGAAAGTCAGTCGTACAAAAATGTTTCCCTCAGACTTTGCACCTTGGAAGTAAACCAAGCGCTGCCAGCACTTTTTCTGTTCTTCATAGCTTCCCTCGATGTCTTCAAGTGGGATGCCGTTCAGAGCCTTCCGGTTTCTCTTTGAAACTTATCCACACTAACAAAATGGTGTCTTCATATGTGGGCGCTCGTACCTGGAGCTCTTGGAAGAATGAGACGGAAGCGTGTCCCTCGTGCATCTTGATATCGGATGCTCTTGGATTTATCGCTGCAGCGTCCCTCGTCCTGTAGCGGTTCAGCTTGAGAAAAGTACAGTTTTCGTGCGGGCGCTGCTTTCATTCTTGGCGTTCAGAGTTGCTATGGATGTTGGGAGAGGAGAAAGGGACTGTTGTGCAGGCTTCTCGCAGTCGCGCACTTTGAAGGAGGCGCCTACTTTCGAAACATTTGGGGAAACTCAAAACCTTGCAGCAATCAGAATGTAAAAGTCGAGTTTTTAGTCATCAGGGCAATCTTTTAAAGCTCAAATGATCATGATTTTGAAATGACAAGAAGAGAAAATGTGTAGCTCATGTATCTTTTCATCCAAATCGATGCGTCGTAGAAATACAAGTTGAATCATGACGTATTTGATATTATTAAATTAGATTAGATAAGATTGATCCCATCGATCTGTGCATGCTCTTCACTTTATTTAACATTATTCTCCGTAATAAGTACTCACCTGCACTTGAGTCTGCTTCATTTTGCTAATCTAAACTCTGATCACACCAATTAGTGGATCATTAACTGGATGTAACTGCCAACTGCTAACAAACCCCATTTATAAGTTGTTTTTGCCTCGAAGTGCGCGGCTTTTTTTAGTTTCCCCCGACACAACTTTCTTCAGTCTTTCCTCTGTTTTCGTATTCATTGGCAGCTGTGATTGTTGTTGCTGGAGCTTTTGTGGATTTGAAAGCTACAATTGAGATAAACACAGCTCTCTTTTGGCTTTAGATCCTCAAGAATCCTCTGACTCCTGCCGTTCTGTGCTTACCGATTCCAAAAATGTCCCCGGTACAAATGGTTAGATTATATCAGATTTACATGCTTTTTCGTCATAGAAGTAGAGTTTGAAACGTTGCAGTATCAAGGTTTGTAACAGGAAGCTTGTGTGTGGTCATTTGGTTATAAATGACTTGAAATGAGAATATTTGCGCTTGATTTGAGTAGCTTTTGACTAAATCTGGCATTGGAATAAGTCTAGTTGCATTTGAAATAAAAAACAAAACATATTTTATTCCATCGGTTCATTTCTCTATCTTTGAAACTACATTTTATAAAGTAACTAGGGTTGCAATAATGATTATTTTAGTAGTCAACTAGTCAGCGATTACTTTCTCGATTAGTTCATTGTACATTGAGACGTTTTAAACATGTTTTCAACCAAATAAATGTTGAAATGTGCCGTCTGAAGTCTTCTAGATGGAGAATATTTACAAAGAAAGTGAATATTCCTTTTTTGCCGTTTTGATTTAATAATGCTGCTGTCTTTTTTTAATGAAATATCTATGTGTTTTAGAATCTTTATAGTCCAATTTGATGATCAAAATATGATTCGTTTTTTTTGTCAATAAGTCAAAATTTGTCGAATCATCACTGCAGTCCTCAAAGTAACAGATCAAGCTAAGATTTGTGCCTGTCTCAAGCTTTTCTTTTCAACATTATGCATTAGCTGAATACAAATTAATTCACAATTCTAGAAAAAATCAATTAATTATCAGTTATTTAAGCAATTTAATGACTTGCAATCGGCTAATATCTCACATTTACGGTAGTTTTTTTGATAGTAGCAGCTGCTTGAATAGTTGGAACAGGAAGCGCTACACAAGGCAGAAAACATAACATTGTCTGGCCAAGTTTGGATAAATTTAGCACTTGGCTTAATAACAATGACTAAATCAATATACTGTACAAATGGCAGCACATTGGGAGTGTGCTAATTTGCTGTGAGGACTTGAGAAGGGGAAAGCCGAGAACGCAGCAGATGAGTAGGAGCAGGCACATTCCAGCGCCGGTTTAAAGCAGCGTATATTTAGTGTGATTGATATTTGTGTTGCGTGCGGAATTCGCCCGCCCCGACACGGAACACGCCAGTGCAAACAGGGCAATCAGTCCAGGATCCATAGTGGAAATGACCCCCTCCTACTCCTCCTCCTCCTCCTCCTGCTCACGCCGGGTCGCCATGGAGATGGTGTGAATGACATGAAGCTCTCGCCGGGGTCGACCTTTGCGATTCCCAAGTTCGGGGTCGAGAGTCCCTGCTGAGAGCGATTGTGTTGGCTTTTGTCATGTAAACTAAATAAGCCGTTACCCTCTAGCCTCGGTGGCCCTCGGGTGCTCATCGGGTGCTCTATAGATGCTCTTTGGGTGCTCTTTAGGTGCTTATCGGTCCACGACACTGCTTCCTGAGACCGTGGAGCAGATTGTGTCCAGACAAAAGAGCACACTTTAGGCACTTTGACTTACACATGCTCCTTCGTGTACTAATCTTCCTTCTGGTGTGATTTATGGCTCTTAAAAGATTAATGCATAAGTGGCTGAGCACGGGAGAATCTCGTTACAAAAATATTATCGCACAAAATTGAAGATACAGACAGCAAACATCTTTACGTGTTGCAGTGCTGAGAAATACACATTCAACTAACGAACTATAACTTACGCCCGATGTAATGGCAGCGAAACATCACTTATATGGTCATAAAAACAAACAATCAAGCAAAAATTGATATAAAAATGTAAGTTATCCCTTCTTTTTTTGTAAAATTTCAACAGTTGAGAGTCTGCCTTTCATATAATATCTTTTCAGGTGAAAGTTGGGCGGTCAGGACTACTGTAGCTGGTTGTTTCAGTGTCATTGTAATCATTTCGAGAACAATATATCAAAATCTCATTGCTTTAAGTTCAAGTATGAGCATTTTCGTCCGTGAGTGGAGCTGCTGTACATAACTAGAGAGAAGAACGGTTTGTTTACTGTGACTTCCATTTGCTCCTTTCTCCTCCTTCCTTCATGATTTATTACAAGTGAAGTTGAGGACTTTTAAACAATGGTTGCAGTAGTTTTCTGTACTTCCCCACTGCGTTCTGTCCTCTCATTACCACAGACTATTTATACATCACTACCACTTTGGTATTATCCCTTTTCCTCCCTTCTTTTCTTCAGACTTTAAAAAAAAAAAAAGAAAAAAGAAACTCTCATTGCCATCCAAAAAAAGTACAGTCACTTTCTCTAACCGGGACTAGTTCAGTAGAAAATTGTTCGGGCGTAAGTTAAAGGTATTTTTTTGTTATTTGGTCGAAATGAGGAGAAGTTGCCATGACGACCTCTGAGGTTGGCCTGCATTATTTTCAAACGCCTGTCACAGAAAGTGTTGGCTCAATAAAACTTTATCATTCACAGCAGTTCTTCCGTGTTCTTAAAGGCCAAAGTGTCAAGATGTTGTTGCCATAGTGAACGGAGCTGGAGCAGAATATATAGTCCTTATAGCATTAGCTGCAGATTGTCCACACGGCTTCATTTATCACAGGGAGCACAACGTCAAAAGCATCACAAACGGATACTAATCAATATCAAAACTAGTACCAGAGCTCGATATTCATTCGAGCAAGTGTCGATACAAAACATTCCCATTAACGAAGATAAAATGTGACCTTTCCTGAGCAATTGTAGAGTGATATTAACCTTAATTAGAACTAGTTTAAACTCACATGGTAAACAAATTAGGGATGGTCCGAATTCGATTATTTTATTTTTTTTAGCCGATACTGATACCTGATATTTGTCGATAACGATATTTAAACTTTAAAGATTCATAGCAAGGCCCAGTAAAGTCAAAATCACAAATACATTTTTCACTTATAAATAGATAATAACGAATTACAAAAAACAATATCAGACTCTATTTATCTGTTTAATGAAATAATAAATCAAAAATATATCGGCGCCAAATAGCAGCCGATCCCGGACAAAAAGCAAGCCCACTTCACCACTTCACGGTTTACCACAAATAAGAGAGCTTTCATCAACAATGCTTACTTTTCCTCTTGTTGCCATGATACGATTTTAGACGCTTGCTTATGAATTCCTCATTTTTAACACCTGTCTTGAGGGTTGAGTTTTTTTTTGATTTGCAAACGATTCTTCCACCATTTCTACCACAGTGTTCCATCTCCCAACTTTCAGAATTAGAATTTGAAATGTAAAAGCGTCAGGTGCAGAGAAAATGTGTGCTCTGAGCGTTTGTGGTCGGACTAAAAGGCTCTCGTCTCATGTCCGGATGTCAAGAGGAATTAGCTGCTAAACCTGCTCATTTAGCATCGCTGTTCCACTGCATTAACTCGGCGCCTCTGTTAAACCCAAGTCAAAAAAGACGACGCTCTTTGAACCACTAAGAAAAGGGGCCGTTCCTACACCACTATTTGGGTCAGCGCTAAATAATCCCCAAAGCTTCTTTCTTCCTCCCCGAGCCAAAGTCTGAAAGGTTAGATAAATCCCAACTTTTGTGACAACAGGAGCATTTAAAGTTTGTTGGATTTGGGTGGATTTTGTCGGAAACTTAATGGAGTCGGGGGGGAAAAGGTACGAGTCAAGGGGGCAAAAGAGCATTTTCTTTGTTTGTTGACCATTTGGCAAAAGGTGAAATGAGGCACAAGTTGTCACCGAACCCAGACAAACTCGCCCATCACCGGTCGCTGTAATTCCCTACTTGACTTGGAGGCATGAATCAGAGCATCATTTCAGAGTGGCAATTGGGATATATTTCTCGTTTATGTGTCTTCTCCCGCAGCTCTTGAGGTTTAGCTGAAAAAAGTGGACTGGCTCCTGGGAGACTCTCTCTGCTATGTTTAGGCCCGTCTAAATTAGCAGCCTGCGCCGTTTAAAGCAGAACACGGGAACACATTTTCAAGAGTTTTGGTCTTTCCTCTGTTTTTCTTCTTCATGTGATCAGCTCTTGTTTTTATAAGGCGTATCAATTCAGCAACAGCCACGCTTTGGAGACTTATTTCCCATTCAGATGCTGGGCTTGATCTCCCGCAGCTTTGTCTCATGACTACAGGAAGAGAATTGTCTCCTCAGATGAAGTAACTGTTCAAGGAAAACTGCTCTTAAACTTCTCAAGTTACTCGAGTAAATGATGTACCCGATTGGTGCAGCGTTGACATTTTTGAGTGCTTCTTGAGATAGAAATGTGCTTTGTTGTGTTTGTTTACCCAATGAGTAAAACATATTTGATCATTGTTTGGACTCACCAGAGCTTCAAGTATGATTTTACCTGTAAATAGGGCTGTCTGGATGGCTGCTGCTAAGTATGTTATGTACTTTTACGGTTCGGAAAAAAGGCAAGGTGCTGCAGGAACCGGGGGAAAAAAATTGGCAAAAACTTGTAGGCTTTTTCCTTTTGATTACAGGATTTGATGCCCGGTGGGGGAGTGCTATGCAAAGAAACCACACATTTATGGTTTCTTGGAATAAATCGGTTTCTCTGGAATACAAATAGGATTTCTTTAACTCTATTAAAAACAATATGGTTTTATCTATAATGACTTAACAAGGAATAGGTAGTCACAAAATGTTTCCACGGTAAAATGAGAAATGGTCCACATTTATATACTACTTTTTCTATCGTCAAGGCACTTGAAGTACTTTTCGTCAAGGAACCAGTCAATTCATTTCACACCACACCACACACACACACAACCCACACAACACACACACCACACACACACCATCACCACACTCCACACACTCACACACATCACTGCACACCCACCACTCACACATACACACCACATACACACACATTCACACACATTCACACACACTTCACATCTCACCACACACACTTCCACACACACACACACACACACCCACACACCATTCACCACACGCCATCACACCACACACACACACACACACACACACTCACAACACACACACACACACAACACACACAACACACACACACACACAACACACACACCAACACTCACACACCACACACACACACACACACACACACATTCACACACACACACCACACACAACACACACAACACATACTCACACATTCACACACACAACATTCACACACACATTCACACACATCACAACACACACACACCACAACTCACAACAAACTCACACAACCTACACACAACACTCACCCCACACTCTCACACACCACTATCGTCACACACACTCACACACAACACACACACACTACACCACCACCACACACACACACAGCATCAACACACACACATTCACACAGGTGAGGCTGGTTTATCTTGTCTCTTGCGATGGAACACTTAGATTTGAAAGCTTTGTCAATTATGTTTTTTGTTTTAGCAAAAATAGAGAGATGTTTCAAATAAGGTAAAAGGGTGAAAATAAGTATACGTCTAGGAATAGAATAAACTATATTTGACTAATTTCACTTTGAAAGCTTACTTTTTCTACTTTTAACTTTGCTTTACATTCAAGTCATTTGCCTATACACCAGTGATCTTTACTGATACTTTTTGTTCTGCAGCCTTTGCCAAATCAAATATCTTCTTCTTAAGCGGCACTTTCCAGATTCCGCCGTGTTGTTTGTATATGTTTTGCACTCTTGGAGGAATTTTTTGCTCCTCGCGGGACTGAACTCTTATCTTTATAGAGCATATCATTATACGATAAGGAGCGCTTTTGATGTGATCTATGGCACAGCAGGCAAAGCCATAATTTGATCAGCGTCTGGAAATAAATACAGAAAGATCCTTTTAATCTCCGGCAAGTGAAAACATTTATCATTACTTTGAAATGATTACCAAGAGCTAATGAGAGCAATATCCTGGAAAATATGCGTCTAAAGATGAGCGCGGATTGCTTTTTATTTGGGGTTTATTGCTTTATGAAAAGTTTGCGATAGGATCAGGGAGATAAGGCAGCACCAGTACTTGTAGTTCAGCCACGTAGGACAAAAAAGATGAAGAGATTAGACAGACAGAGTGAGATGGAGAGAGAGGGAGAGGGAGGGAAAGAGGGAGGTGATGCGATAAGACCCTCCAGACAAAGGGAGGAGCCGGCTTTATACTGCGATGAAAAGAAAGAACAAGAGATGCATAGGGTGAGCGAAGGGGATGAATCCAAATTCCTAACATTTGGGGCAATGCATAATGTAAAAAATGTTAGGATTTAAGTAACTCTATTTTATTGTTACTGTAATAAACTGTAATTGTGTATTTTAGTATTTCATGTTATGAGTTTTAGCCTTTGTCGTCTCTATTTCTGGATTTCAGCTTTCTGTTTTATGCAATATGTTGAAGATTTTTACCCCATTCAGATGATAAAATATTTAGTAAATTGTTACAACAGTCCACATTATTCATCGTTCTGAAACCCATTGATACCCATGGATAAACTAATACTTTCTAAATTCTGGAATGGAGGAGAAAGTGAAGTGAAACGTCATGAAGTTTCAATGGGAAATCTTTTTTTATCCTCAGAATATCATAAAATGTCAGACTCAGAAAATGGTTTATTGCCATTGCCATTGAACAAACATTGGGAACTTGCTTTGGTGATTCGGTGCAACATAAAACGATGAACAATGATAAAACAGCATATATGAAATCAAAAGGGCATGCGTTAGAGAAACAATTTAAATCTACTACAGGATCAGATTAAAAATAGGCTTACTATGTACAGTTTTTAGAGTAAAATGTACAGTTGTAGTGCAGAAAGTGACAGTGCAGTGAGTGGTTAATTAGTTTAGGGCTGCAGCTATCGATTATTTTAGTAATCGAGTAATCTATCGATTATTTTCTTCGATTAATCGAGTAATCGGTAAATTTTTTTGTACATTCCGTAAACCATTTAAAAGAATATGAAATAATTTTTTTAATAAACGTTATAGTTCATAGTCATAACCAAATACAAAATAAGCAGTTTCTGTTTAAAAATAACAAACTTTATTCTTAATTTCACATAAGTGTGTCCCTAAAACGGCAACATTTCACTTCAGTCTGTTTTTATATAAAGAACACATATAAAAAACTGATTAACTTGTCACAGACTGTTTGTAAACAGTTACAGTAGCTATGAATTAATTAGCGTTTATGTCACGTCACTTTAAAATAAGACATTTGTTTGTAAAACGTTATGTTGGGTGGGACCAGTGGTCCTGGTGTTTGGAGCTCTGCATTTTGCATTCGGTCGTTTTGCGGCGTTGGCTCACTTTGGCTCACTTTGGCTCACTTTGGCTCACTTTGGCTCACTTTGGCCTCCGTGTCGTCGTCGTGAACTTTCTGTTTCACAACAGATAATTATTACCCGGTTGCGGTAACCCGTGCTGTTTCCATGTGCATTGGCTGTTTAAAAATAAGATTGTGACCGGGAGGCAGAGTTGTTGTGTGGGGGAGCGCGGGGGTCCGCGGGGGCTGGGGTGGGCGGTGATGTGGTGTTTAGAGACCGCATCTGCTCACCCCAGTGCTCTTTCATCAAAACTCTTCCCGGTCGCACTCATGGATGTATTAGATTATCGGGTCGCACTCGTGAGGTTGGAACGCGCCGCTCTCTCCACCGTCGCGCTTTCGTCTGACCGGAACCAGCTCCGTGTGAAGCAAAAGCGCCACAAGTCGATTCATGTGTTTTTAATTAAATATGTAAATTAAACTAATCATCGAGGCAATAAAATAATAATCAAAGCTTTTTTGTAATCGAATTATTCGATTTACTCGAGTAATCGTTGTAGCCCTAAATTAGTTAAAGTGACAGGTGTTTAAGAAGTGTTCATGAGTCCAACGGCAGGAGAAACTGTTTTTAGGGCGGCAGGTTCTGGTCCGGATGGACCAGATGTCAATACTTTTATCACAGATGCTCCTATTTTTCACACTAAAATATATTTTGGAGGCTTTTTTTCTAAAACGGAGATTCAAACTGACTATTCTGTCATGGAAATTCCATGTGGTAACACATTCATGTTAAAAATAAATGCCTACAATTATTAACAAGTAGCTCTGAGATCAGTTAACCATTAAAAATGTGTTATTGTTTACCGCACTCACCTCCACTTGCCTCCATTCCAGAATGGTGAACATCCTGATGACATTTTAAAGGGTCTAAAGCAGCAACATGGTATGAGAGCTACAAAGTCTCAATAATATACTCTTCTGTGTTTGCACAAGAGAACAGACTACATTTGGAAAAAGATGCACATACAAAACGCAACTATAAAACATGCTAATCCCTGCATAAAAATAAATGACATTTATTTAAATTATGTTCAGACTGAGACACTCTATTAGTTCAAAAAATACTTTCTGCTTTTCTTGTATTCTTCTGTTTCTACCATACATCTACTCAAGTGTTTCCAATCTTTATGATTTGCTTGAAGAAGCTCTATCGTCACAGAAGAGGAGAGCTGGACGGTGCTGTTGCAGGGATGGATGAGGCAGTTGCGTGTCCAAAGCATCTGCTCCCTCAGGACTCTGGCTTCTGGTGCTTCCAAGAAGGCTTCAGTGAATGATAGAAACTCCTGGGAGAGTTCGTGGAGAGCACAGAGAGGACACACATGGCAGCAGAAGAAACTGTCCTTGGCCTTTGGCTGCTGCAGAAGCACAACGCAGCCCCAGTCCAGGAGCTGAGACCACACAGAAGACGTGTGGTTTGTTGTAGCCACCACAGGCAAATAGCAAACCACTTATAGGCATCAGTCTTTAAACAAGCTCGGGGGAGGGCTCAGACAAAGACGCATTAAGTAAGCACTGTTCTCAGTCACAGCTTTTGTTTATTCATGGTTCAAACAATACAGAATCACAAACTATTATTTGTTTAATATTATAGTTTTAAAGCAAAAATGATCTCTCCATTGTTTCAGAGACGTGTACGTTTCTGGAGGAGGGTCCGTCACCTGCTTGTCTCATGTTATTGCTTTGGCTGGAATTTTCAATATTACTAATAATTAACAGTATTACTTAACAGTATTATTTTGTGGAACATTTCAGGCAAAACAAACGCATCTCCATGGAGAAATGGTTTCGGACCCTCCTATAAAATTTTTGTTGTATCATTGCTACAAGCAATGATCATTGTGCTAAATAATTCATTCAGTGATTATACTTTCGATTCATTGATTTGTTGTGTTGAAAGCCAAATTGTACTGGTTTTACTTAATTTGA
Source organism: Chaenogobius annularis (assembly GCA_015082035.1). Lineage (NCBI taxonomy): Eukaryota > Metazoa > Chordata > Actinopteri > Gobiiformes > Gobiidae > Chaenogobius > Chaenogobius annularis. Next base: position 218,245 of record BJKM01000680.1, read on the forward strand.
CCAGAAGAGAGAGGATGGTTACAGTCCTTAAAAACACATGTACACATTATGTTACATTACACAACACATGCAATAACTATTTTATCTGCATCTTTTGGAGTTTATGTGTAAACCAGGTAATGATTATTTGAATACTGTAGTAGTTGACGATAATTTCGCTAATCGATAGTTGCGATTTTTCGATTAACTTGGTTCAGCTCTAGTTGCGTTGTGTTATTCTTTGTTAACTTGGACCATTTATATTACATACTGACCATTACAGTCTTAACACCCCACAAGAGCAATAGTTCTGAAGATGTCATTATTATCACGACTTTGACAAATGTGTTCCAATCCTTTCACTTTTTCTTTTCTCTGCAGTTTCTATGCAGGCGATATGAGGTTAAACAAAACGTTTCCATCAGTGGTTATCACATCCCCTTTTCTAGACTGATTACCAGTTAATTGTTTTTGTATTTATGTCTATTCAAGCCTTTTCCCGGTATCGAATTCAAGTAATCTCAGTATCTTGAAAACACTATTAGCCAAGGCACTTGAACCTGCTGATAAAGTTGCTGCAAAGGACAATGAGGGCTGTTTCTGTCAGTGATTGGCTAATACAGCGGTCAAATTATACAGTGTATGAAACAAGAGTGTGTGTCTTTCCTCCTGCTCCTATTCCATTGTGTTGAGACGTTCCCCTGAGGAGCTGGTGCACTGTGCTGACTCTACAACCGAGCTCCTTCTGCTTGCTCTGTTCTACTGGGAGCCCTGCAGATTTTGTCAGTATTCTCTGCCATGAGATGTGTGTTTTCCCCTCCCCACGCTCTTGTTGTAGTTGGAGAGAAAGGGTGTTTTAAAAATAAATAAAGCTTATACTGTATGCTCGCTGGAGTGCTGCGAGCCATTGTTTGCTCTTAAGACTACAAGACGCAAGCCGCAAGCAATAGGAACATAGACTAACAGAAATATCTCCATCTTGGTCTTTTTCGTTTTGATAAGAATGAATTATGAATGTGGACCAGACCAGGACTAAACCAGGACTAGAACAGATCCAAAAGAGAGCTACGTCAGGACAAAACCAGCACAAATGTGAACTCGCCCTCAGAGATTACCCTGGTTCAGTCTCAAATGTGACAATGGCGTTTTGAGGAGAGGACACGGGGATAAGGTCGCAGTGTTATTGGACATGACATTAATTATGCATTTGTTTTCAACAGTACTGACAGCGGAGACAAATATGCGTGATAGCATTGGCTCAGAATGTGCTTGCCAGGGGAAAATACTACTAATTAGGGCAGAGTTTTGTCCAGAAGGAAGCGTCACAATGCTCTGCACAGTAATATTAGCATGGATATGGACTTAAAGGTGCACTATGGAACTTTTCTGGTAGAGGGTTTGTCTCCACTGAGGAGTTATTGCTTTTCCTACAGCATTAAACTTATCGATCTTGCATTTGTTTCATTATTGGTGGTTGTGTTGCTCTAAAAGACCATGGTGAGCCGGGTCGTCTCTCTGGTGATGTTGCTTGTCTTCATTGCGATACTGTAAATAGCTTTAATGTCGTACTGTGAGACATTCCAGGCAAGCAATAACATTTCCATGGTGACAAGCTCCATGGAGGCAGATCCATGTTTTTGGGAGAGAACGTTTTTCAAGAAGTCATGATTTCTTCTTTTGGATGCAGTTTGTGTCGTTATGGCAAAATGGAAGGAGCATTTACCCCTGAATTACCCGTTTTACCTTTCCAGTCCAATGAACTAATGACATAAGTCCAACCCACCTTGAGTTAAGTTTCTTCTTTCTTCTTCTTTTGGAGTGTGATATATTTCAACAATAAAAATATCACGTTAAACAATAATATTGACTACTTAAAGCCACTGAAATAATAACCTTAAAGTAGAATAATCTCAGAAAACACTTTTTAAATTAGCAATATTGTTTAAAAAAAAAATCATATAATTTTGTAAGTAAATAGCAGAATCATATATGGTTGATATAGTTAGTTTCTGTGAGTCATAAATGTTACTTATTCAACAAAAAACACAAATTATTATTCTTATAGCGCTTTGCTGGTTTATTACATAATTAGTCACAACTGCAGCCTAAACCCTGGAAATGTTGCATTTATTGCCAAAGTTAAAGATCAAATAAACTTCCATGACTCTGACAGAGGTGACGGAGCCAATGTCTCATGGAACAAGTCCAGTTTCTCATTCTCACAGACCGATTTTCTGTCTAGACTTGACCCCTGCGTGACCCCTGCTTGACCTTTTACAGTTTACCACTAAAAGGCATTGTGTGACATGTTGAAAGCGGCATCAAAACAGTCAGTGTAGTCTATAAAAAGGGTGCCGATTTTTTCCGCTATCAAGTTCAAACCGCTGAGGATAAAATAGATGAAAAGATTATTTGTAAATTCAGTTTTTACTGATTCACAAAATCTGCATTCCTGGAATACAACAAATGGCAAAATAAAACCCTTAGTTCCTAATCCCATGTACTGTGGAACATTCTTTGAGATATAGTAAATCTATTTCTAATTCATCCTATAGTAGATTTAAATTGTTTTCTTTAATGCACGCCCTTTTTGATTTCATATATGTTGTTTTTATTATTGTTCATCGTTGTATGTTGCACCGAATCATCTAAGCAAGTTCGTATGTTTGTGAATTTTGTTCATTGACAACGGCAATAAACCTTTTCTGATTCTGAGACACGTAGCGGACCCCTGGAAATTACACATTGCAACTTTAAATGCAACACAATTTTGAAATACTTCATCCTTTGTAAACTTGAGCTCTGTCAGACCATTATAAAGTGAGGATAACACGATTGTCAGCTGGAAATCTCTCTCGCTCAGTTGTTGAAACACTCCTACACAAGGATGCATTTCCGCTAGACACACTTTTGCAGCGGTGTTCATGTTGTCATTAAAAATAGACCTCTGCCCCTCTGAAGCTAAGGCTCGTAGCATCCTGATCTTCTTTCTGCTCCGTTCTGGTTCCCTAAGGCTCCGTGGGTCAAGAAGAACTCCCATCTCCACACCAGTCCAGGGCAAATGGGGGCTTCTCTGCTGCAGGGTCCTAGTCTTCTGTTGACTTTAGAACGGCGAAAAGAACTTGATTGTGCAATAAAAGAAGACGTTGCAAGTTGGAAATTCGTATTGTTTTGAAAGTGTAGAAAAGTAATATCTTTCTCTTGGCTTCAACTTTTTTCATTGTTCCGTTTCGTGCGGAAAACCATAATATGAGCAGGATTCTTGACACGCCTCTTGAGAACAATAATGTCTTTGCTCTCTGTTCGTGGAAGGGTCGGGGTCAAGAGGCAGGAGCGCTCACTAATGCATCTATTGACCCCAAAGTTGACTTTTGCTGTGTTTTTGTCAAATCTTTTTTTTCATCTGTCAAAAGCAGGCACCATTAATGGCAACTCAGTGTCCCAAGTCCAACCGAAAGGGAATCTGGTGAGATGAAGTTATGAAGCTGCAGTGTTTGAGTTACTCTATTTATCAATCTTGCAGTTTTGATCTCGGTGTTGTTTTTGTCACCTGGTTAAATAAAGCTTTATAAACAAATACATCAATTGATTGTATTTTAATTGCCCATCACGGATAAATAAAATCATATTGATTGATTGATTTGATTATTCTTATACAAAGCTAACTATTAACAGTATGGCAAACACGGTGTTTATATTAAATTGACAAACTGCACAACATTCACACATATTTTTCTCACCTTCCACGCTCTGTTCTCTTCTCTTCCACTCTCTGTCTATGTATTTGCTTTCAATACTGCAGTGTTTTAAACTGGGAACTAACTGGGCTCAAACCAGGACCACACAAGGGAACGTGGGAACGCAAGAGGTAAGAAGGGGCAGTGTTATTATGATGTCAAATTCATACACTTTGCTTTTGCTTTATATGTATGTACGAGGTAATTACAACTATCTGCTTCTTCCGGCTACTGTAATTGAGTAGATTGTTTTGTCCAGCATTTATCGACCTATTGAATGCTGATATGTCACATTTTCCCTTAATCAGTCTGATGCAGAAAGATGGTGACAACAATCTGCAATCTAACGTCCTAAAGGAAAGTCGGATAGTCTGGACTTTAATAATTCAACCCCTGAAGTAATAGAACATTCTGAGAGTTAAGTCTGGACTTTGGTGCAGAGTTTCAAAAGTGAAAACATAAGATCCATACCACAGATCTCTGCCTTTCCCTTCATGTCAGGTCTGGTACGAGTGTGAGTGTGGTTGCATGTAAGTGAATTGTGATTTCTGGTCTCAGAGTTTTGCTGCCCTTGCTTGAAAACAGCCGAGCGCACCGGATGGTAACTTTATGTCTGACTCAAATCTGAAAGTTACGACCACCTTATTTTCGACCATTGCACGAGCTGGAGGGCTTAACCCTCGGTGCACTTTTACGCTGAGCAGGCGTAAGTCCAGCATCATGAGAGACGTGCGGGCAGGGGCAGACATGGACGTGCCAGGGTCCTCCGGAGTTGTGGCTGATTCAGCGAGACTGTGGTGACTCTAACGCACTCTCCCGTTTCTCTGCTATTATGGAGGTTCCGCGAACAGCAACACTTCTTGAGTGGCTTACAAATGAAAGGCCTCTGTTTACTCCAGCAACAAAAACAGATTTATTGTGACAAGGCCTGATGACAGATTATTTAACGCTGCACAAATAACACATAGAGATGGACAAAGTTATAATCAGAAACATGTTCGCATCGGGCTTAGGCTATTCCTTCTAATACATTAATAACTCAACTCCTTTGGGTAATTTACGTTGTTAGACTAGAGAACCAACTTGTTTCCAGGCAAAGTACAGAATCCCATGTTTTCATGTGAACGTGCATGATAAGATGAGACCAAGCGCAGCTCTGAGCATCTACTGTGCTGTTTTTTAAGTCCATAAATCATTGTCAGACTCGTCCTGTGAATTTCTGCCGTCTAATCACGATCTTTACAACTGCATGTTTGTATAAAACTCAGGTAATTCCCTCTGCAGCAAAGTAGATGGAGTCAAAGCTCAGTTACTCAGCCTGTTTCCTAAGGCTATGACAAACTAATATTGTTTTTTGTAAACTGTTTTTATTTTAAAACATAAGATGCCGAAGTGAAGGTACTCAAAAACATATTTAAAGGCCAATAACAATACAAAAAATGCATATTATTTGTCTTTTAAATTGAGTTGATGCACTCAATCGTAACCCCGTTCACTCTACGTCGGCCGTAAGATTAAAGACCGACTTAACTTACAACCAGATACTGCACTCCGCTGATGGGTACTGCAAAAAATTCTGGGACCCACTTTTATTCACATTACAGACTTTCCCTGCACAAATGAATACCCTTTTCTCCCCCAGTCCGACGCCCCAGGTACACATTAAAAATATCTTGACATTTAGGATCCAATACCTTTTGTGGCAAACACTGGTTGAGTGTAGCAATCTTGTTTTTGTTATTTTTAAGACCCACTCACTCAATTCATATCTAGCAATTACTGTGGAGCCAGGGGAAGTTAATTGTTGGTTACACAGACATGATTTGTGGCTATTGTTGTGAGGCGGTATAGGCAAAAAAAACAAAATCACAAAATGATACTGCTTTAGGGTTTCTTGTCCATCAAAATGACCTGTTTTTGTGGTTGTTTCCTCTCTGAGTCGCTCATAATTTCAATAACACAACATTTTGAAGAGTAATTAATGCAGCAAGTCACAGATTTCGTAGCCGGGACGTCTCTTGAGATATGGGGGTTTGCGTGAACTAGATACTAATTTTACAACCACAAAGTCCAAGAAAAAACGGGACCGTGAAAAAAATGTAAATTGAAGCAGAATGTAATAGTTTGCAAATTTCATTAGACCTTTATAGTTGTCTCAAAGGTCTGAAGATGCCAGAAATAATAAATTACACCAAAAGTTTTTTTTTATTTTTTATGGAAGACAAAAAACGCGCCAGTGACTTAATTATATTTTTCAAAAACATGCACTTGAAAGGGGGTGTTTTTTATGCCAAACATTATCACAATAATAATGAAAACGGACTAATTGCATGCTTTTTCTCAACTCTTTTGGAAGTGTACTAAAGATGCTAAAGATGCTAAAAATGTTAAATGTCAAACTTAATTTCGATTCAAAGGAAAAGACTCGATTTTGATCACAATGAATGATAATAAAAAATAGACAAAAGAATACAATTCAATTTTCTGTATAAAACAATATTATTGTTATTTTATATTCCTTATGGTTCTCATCAAGACCATTATAAAGCCCTAACACCGAACCCATTTATTGTTTTTTTGTTTGTTTTTTCCCTCCAGTATGGATACTTCTATTATGAGTGTAAAGTTCAATAGTTTTTGTATTGATTGTATCTGGGCATTGTAAGGTTTGGATTTTTCTAGTTTCTAGTAAAAAATTAGCTTGGATGGAATGATAAAAATATTTACACCAGCCTTGTTGTTTTATGTATGTTTTATTTATTTATATATTTGACTTAGTCAAAAGCCTCCAAACTGGACTTCCAAATCCAGTTGCAAATGTGTAGTATTGAACAATGGATACTATGTGTTCATTGTGAGAGTAACACCTTTAACAATCCCTGCGTTTAGCACACACCTGGAGGCCACATGTGCACCCTTCACTTGCCCCACCTCAGCGTCGGAAAACTCCAGCGTCATCAGGATAAGGTGGAGGGTGGAGGGGTCATTAAGTCATTATTTATGTGCGTTTAAGCGTGTTTATTACCTCCAGACTTGGTTGCACAAAGCAGACAGCCACTCTCCCTGCTCCTGAGAAGAATGGCGTAACTGTGTGAGGTACCTGAAGCTGAGGAAACCTGCGGTCGGAGTTCAGAGCGAACACAAACACTGCAGACATTAACAGTCTCAGCTGGCTATAAAGTCGTCTGCCAGGCTGGTCTGTTTCCAAGCTCATTCACAGCCAGCAATGTTTACTTTTATTTATGTCTGTGCGCCCCAAATGAACCTACACGAGCGTAGGGAAGTTTTTACAGGCAATTTCCGCTTTTAAATAGGTGCACTTTGCGAGATTTGATTAATTGCAAACATATAAGGGCTGCTTCTAGGCTGGTCCAAACAGTGAGGCCAAGGTTTTTCTCTTTTGACTGGTTCAGGGCTTCATGGTGGCAGAGAGATTACTGAGCAAGGTTATATCTTTATGTCGAAAAGTTTGCTATCAGACGGCAATAGGTTTTTTTCTCTGGGGAAAGTGTTTTTTTGTATTTTTTTATAACCTAACACTACAGCCATAGCCCTTTACTGGCTATTTTACCCCAAAAAGTTTTTAGCTCCTTCTGACAGTATTGCCAAACTGAATAGAAGAGTTTTCCCGGATACTATAACAGATGCTGCTGCAATTGAAATGGAATTAAAACAGTTTTTTTCCCAAATTTATTTGTTTTAAGGATTTTAAGGATGTCCTGTCGAATTTTTTATTCGACAGGACTGTGACCAGCTGCACATGGAGCCTGGCATATGTGCTGCCACCTTAACCACTCAACCACTTGGCATCACAGGAATTAAAACAGTTTCAAATCATTCAATTACTGTGGCCAGGTCATAAAATGAGTTGTCTAGGGTTGATGATTTTAGCTTAAATATGCAAACTTTCAAATGTATTCCTAGTTTGGGCTGGGCGATATGACAAAAAAAAATCACACCTTTTGTTCTCTCATACCAATTAATCGCACTAAATTTGACTTAAAACAACTAAAAAAATGTTTTCAGTATTAACATAAATATTCAAAGTCGTTAACACTTAAAATATATGCAATTAAATTCTTACTTGCTCACTTCACTTGACAATAAATTGTGACCTATTCTTAAAAAAACGACTTAGATGATGCAGTGCATAATACCAATAGTTACAGTCATTGATTATTTAAAAGTCTCAAATAAATTCCAATCTATTCTTCCAAAGTCTGAACTCTGCTTTTGGATACAGCGGATTGGCTGTACCTCTCCTCTAAAAAGCCACAACCTGACCATTGACCATTGACCATTGACCATTTTAAACGATTCCGTTTGATTAATAACATTTGAGTAACCGCACAGTCCTAAATCCCGGTCTGAACTGAGGAGTATGCAGAAGGCTGTTTCGCAGATCGGTCCAGTGTGTCCCTGCCCTGTTTCTGACCTGTTCCTCTCAGGGGCCGTGTGTTGTCAGCTTTCTGGACTCTCCACAGTCCCTCTTGTCCTGCCTGCTGTTTCCTTTGGCTCCACTCTTTAAAAGGCACCAACTGTTGCTTATCCAGCTGCGCCTGACCACCCTCGCCCTACAATCTGCTCCCTAGTGTTTGCTGTCCTGATTCAATTACCTCGGGGCTAGGACCTGCTCCATACAAATGACACACAGGGGCCCGGAGGTATGTGCGCAGACTGGAGCTGTGGAACTGACAGCATTATAAGAGACTGTCACGATTTTGTCATGCGCTGTCTCGTTTCTTCAGCCTCATTACTATGCACACTGATGGGATGAATGGGCGCAAAGATGAACGGCAACTAAACACGATCTGAAGAGTAATTAAGCTAATATGCATAGCACCTGGATAGCACCTGCTCATATGAATTAGAAGCATTTCTCAAATTGTTAATTCTGTGCCTATAGCTTCAAGATACGACATTCGTTTATTTTACAAACAATAGCAAAAACAGGTTCCTGTTACACATGAATGAAAATGTGAACACCAGGCGAAAACACATCTGAGTTTCTAGGTCTGTCATGATAACAAATCTCGAAAATAAAAAAAATGATCATGATAATATTTAAACTAGGGCTGCAAGATTAATCAAACCTTGATTAAAAAATCCAGGTAAACCCTTTTCTAAATGTACAATATTGTTTACATTTTTTTTGCAATAATAAATAGCTAAACAAAACTCTTAAGTACTTATTTAGCATCTTTTAATTAGTCAGAGAAGTTACTTCATTCGAGACGCTACATCTCAAATCTTATTGCGCTGCAAAAAGCAAATAATTCCTTACTAGTAATTTCTTTTAAACAACAAGAATTGAACCCCTCAAACTATTGTTCCAACTATTATTTATTGAACGATAAGTCGACATAGTAATTATCATGAGAGGCCTCTGAGTTACAGTATACTAAAATAGCAATAGCATTTGTAGTAGTTGGCAGTAGAATTAGTTGGGGCAGAAGTAGTAGCCATTTTACTATATTGTCAGTCGAACATAGTAGTAGTAGTATGCTGTAGTGGAATGTTGTACAAATAGCGGTAAACATTTTTTAATAGCGTCAGCATTTGTTAATACACTCAGAAGCAGTAAATTATTTTATGCCCAATTCCTTTCATATTCATGGTTTTAGACACATTCTCTTTTCTTTTTGAGCCGCTAATCTACTATTCTTACTTATAATATCACTGTTAATCCTTTCCTTTTGTTCTTGCCCAAACTATCCCCAACTTAATCAAATCCCTTCCACCTTTCCCTCCTCGTCCTCGCCGTTTTGTCCCCCTCATTAGAGCCGGCACCTCTTCGCTCTAATCCACTTTCACTGACCCCAGACCTCTCATTCCTTTTCCAGGCGTTCCCCTTTAGGTTTTGAAGAGCGGGTCATTATAGGTCAGAGAGTCTTAAATCCTTCTAGTTTGTCAAACAGCTGAGCAGCGCTGTGTGGCTTCAAGAATTCACTGGCGCTCGCGCTCACGTTCATAAATATTGGATTGTGCGGAAAGACCACGCTCCAGTCTCTCCCGTGTCCAGCTGCATGTAGCATGAATCACAACACGGGCGTTCTCGTCATGCGTGTCCACACTTAATTTTGAAGGGCGAAGTGCAATTGATTCGCAAACGCTCCAATGTGGTTAGATGTGGCCAGTGGATAAGTACTCGTGTATCAAAGTACATTCCTTATGCATTTTTCTGCTGGGCACGAAGTAAAACTATCGAAATATTTCAACTGAAAATGTTACTGAAAATGAATATTGCGTATTTGATTATTACAATTACAACCATAAAAGCTAAGGTACCTGATCTTGTCAATGAAAGGACAAAGTAAACATTTAAATCGAACTTGTCTCTCACGAAGTAGAGTTACTATTCAGATGCGTTCATTTTCAGGCGATTGTACGGCTTTATAACAGCTTTTGGACCACTCAAGCACAGCCAATCAGAGCACTGCTTTCGGGTCTTACTTCCTGGTCGGACAAGAAATAAAATACTTGATTATTAGCTTCAGATTATTTGGAGGAAAATACTAAATTCACCAAATAGTTGTCGTGCGTTTTGCTTTAACACTTTTAAAGCTTTACTATTGTGATAAAATATAGTTATTATTTCTACAGTAAAGCATACATGTACTCTGGTACCTGCTTGTCTCCATGGAGATTTTAAACTTAGCATTTTTGCATCTTAGTCAATTACACGGTTTTTCTATTCCTTAAACCAGGCATGTCCAAACTGCGGCCCGGGGGCCAAATGCGGCCCTCAGACCAATTTCCGTTGGCCCTCCGGCTTCCTGCAACAAAAGGTGGTACTTTTTACTGTAAAATTGGACACATTCAAGCATTTTGATGTCAAACCAGCCTAATATTAATGTTCCAAGTCTTATTAAAGGTATGGAGGCTCATCAAAACCATGTCAAATGCTAAATTTCAAATGATTCACTTCGTTGTCAGGTTGTCTGTGGCCCTCTGCTCCGTATAAGTTTCAAAATGCGGCCCTTGGTGAAGAAAGGGCCTTAAACGATACTTTGAAAAACATGCTTTCTTACTGTGGTTCGCCTCTCCACAGATCTGCCCTGTATCTTGCCATTCTGTGGAACAGTCAAGGCAAAGCAATACCGCCTCCACTGGCAGACCTTCCACAAGAAACGTTTCATATAGTGCACTTTTAAGGTCGAATACTAAACGAGCGTTGTGCTGTTGTTCTGCTCGTGATCACCGAACATTAAAAAGAGCGCAATTCACAGTCATGGCAATTATAATGTGTAGCGCTGTAACCCGTATACTGTATGCAAATGTGCTAATTAATTTAGAAGTTAGATGGTGCTTGTTTTGGTTTGGTAATCTATGGAAGTGCACCTGCTCCCATGTGGTGAATTAACTAGAATACATGCACATAGTATAAACTCAGACATTCGACATGTTTTGGCACTCTTTCAATAATAATGAGCTTCGCCTTTTTGGTTCAGGGGTGAATGCTCTGTCCATGGAATCATAAAACACTCATCACACTGGTAAAGGTAATGTCTTATCATAGGCTCAAGTTTGAATACATGAAAGTTGTGTCAGACAAGACATCTGGCATAAAACTTTTTTCCTTATGATGTTACAGAAATATGCAAAAAAACAAATAAAAAAAACAGATCTTGTATGGCTGAAACTCAACATACTAGCACAGCATAAATGTAGTGCTAGCGAGTAAGGCTTATAGTGAAAAGGTAAGCGTTTTTTACCTTTTAATAGATACATTGGGGCCAGTGCGACAGCTGTGAACACATGCTTTAGGCAGGTTTGGGAAGTGCATACAAAAACATATATTATCAAAGGAAGAACATCTGTTTTTTGGCCCAGAGTGGAGCCAGACCCCACGGCTGATGCATAACAACAGAGTGGTCCGTGCAATGAATTTAACCATACTCTCATGTCCTCGGGCACAGATTCAGATTGATGAAGAGGTATTAACCAGTATCTTATAGCCTTTGACAGCAGGAAGAGGACACCTTTTTAATTATCACATGCATGGCATTCTGGGAAATGTAGGTCACCCCGGTATTATTCAACCTTATTTTGTGTCTGTCACAGAATATGTATGGAGATATCTAGCATATCTGGCATTGGTGAAATTGGAATCAGGACTAAACATAGCCTATGAATTAATGTCCCTGCACGTTGTTGATATGGAGCTTTGAAGAAGGAGCCATCAAAGGCGGTTTGTGTGAGTGAGAGGTTCACAGGGGTAACATTGACTGTATATTTAGCCTGCGGCTTAAATTAGACTTGTCACAGCTATAGACAGATGCCATCCTGGGAGCAGCGTGGAGCTCTTCATTTGTCTGTGGGGAAAGCTCGTACTCTCTAAGTTTGAGTTTAATATAAAGCAGAACAATACATTTTTCTGTGAAATTGGCCAAATATTTTTTGTCTCGCCCAGAGACATAACCTGAACCCTGGTCTATAATAATAACACCCAAACCACTGGGCCACAAATATGTGCCGATGTTGTGATACTCGTGAAAGTAGTTGTAGTACTAGCAGCAGTCGTAAGTAGTTTAACTTTTTCTTTAACTATGCACGATGTACCTTTTCTGGTGAAAGTCTCATATTGATCTAAAATAACTTAATTGGTAATAGTACTAAGATTTAGTTCCTGTTCAAAACTGCAGAACTGATAAGCCCCGCCTCTTCATAGTGACAGTTTGCCGTAAGATTTTTGTTTTATTTTTGAGAAGTGGCTAAGTGACATTTTAGAACCCTGCATGTGTTACTCTAGGTTTCAATTTTTTAAATGCTTGCGACTAAGTACAGTAATGTGGGCGGGGATAGGGGGTAGGTGAAAACGCTCAAGCCTCAGTTGCAGAACAATACAGGATTAACTCAAACATGCATAAATCAATCAAAATAAAGAATTGACTAAACTAACGATGAGGAAACACTGTAACATGGTAAAAGTTGATTAAAGTTGATTTAGCATAATATGTCACCTTTAAACTGTGGTTAACTCTAGTTTATGTTTATCTAAAGGAAGTTGGGTGACTAGCTAACTCTACTTCCATTAAATGTCCACATAAATAAGAAGTCAATATTTCCTTTTTAGATTTCTTCCACTTTTTACAAATACAGGACGGCGGTGTCATATTTGAAAGATTGTTCAAAGTGCAGGTCTGTGTTTACCTTGAACAAAAGTCTAATCCTTTGTTCCTTTGTTCCATGTCACCTTGTCTTGTGTGAGTTTCATTTCCTTCTCCGCACACAGTGGAGACCAGGGCCACAGAACACCTCACCTATACATGCCTAATCAACTCAGCCCAGCCCTCCGCAGCTATGAAGTCTCCTATAGTTAATACAGGCCCATATAGCCCTCGAGCGCCCCGAAAAACCCTCTATACATCAACAAAGAACCCAAATCCTGTGTTTATATGCCCGACAGACACACCTGCTGTACTCTGCTGATGCACGCATTCTCACAACAATTATAGACTCCGCTCCAAAAGAGGGCAAAGATTTGATAATTATAGCTTTTGTTCCCAGACAGAAATGTTAAAGATATGCCTCATCTCGTTTATACAGTGTGTAACAATTTACAGTTTTCCACCAAGCAGAGCAGACGTTTTTGGGAGGTGTGAGGTTCATCATTTCAATCACTTTTTCAGAAGTGTTTTTTCTTTTTAATGCATTCATAGTTTTCATACGAATTTAGAGGCATAACTATGTATTTGTCCCTGAAATAGACATTTTTTTACAAGTATTTTTCCATGGCAAGACAAGTGCCCTGTGTGACATAAGGCATTTTCACACACCACCACCAAGACAAGGTGTGGAGAATCTGAGCAGATCATGGCCCGACCATTTTATTAACACATGGAGTCCTCGCAGGCTCTTGGGCATATTCAGATTCACACACCTGAGTAAATGAGTCGTGTGGGGCTGAGGCAAAGATGTAAAAGCTCTGCACTGCAACAGAGGCTCCCACAAGTACAAGATGGTTACAGGTACAGAAATGATGAGGACGTTGTTGATTTTATGCTTTTATCACGTAAAACTGGACCATAAAAACCTCAAAGAAAACTGCGGGAGACAGAATAAACTCGTCAGGCATCACACATGAAGGCCTGTGTTCAAGTAAGGTTACAATGTAGACTACTGGAGTCTGTGTCATGGGCAGGAAAAGCCTGTGTCAAACATCGACTGACCCAGCAGCATTTGTTTGCATGTAGGCTACTACACAACATATAGCATCTCCTTGTCATGTTCCTGACTAAACTCGACCATATGATTATGATCTAGAATCCATTATATGAGCCCATTTATCCTAAAAAATAGTGCGTTGTTTTCAAAGCACCGTTTATTTAAAAAAAGACTTGCGTATTCCACAGAACTGGAACATTTCACAGAAACTGTCACGGTCTGTCTCACATCTTTAGAAAGTCCTGAGAACCCCCCCAGTCCACACGGCGTAACAGCAAGGTTGCACCTCCCAGGGGCCTCGTGCCCGCACTGATTCTAATGCACCGTTTGTGCGCTCGCTGTATCTGCGTATCTGCGTTGTGTAATTGTGTTATGTTATTCCACTTCAACTGTTCTGCAGGCTGTAGTCGGTCTTGGACTGGGCTGCACATTTACTGTCAAAGGTTTTTTCTAGATTTCCCAACACACGTCCCCAGCCCCTTTGCTGATTCTCCATTAGGCAGTGTGTGGATTTGGCTCTGGGTGATGTCGACTGCGTGTTGTTTTTGTGTTGATTGTATGGATTTCTATGTTCTTGGTTTCTTGATGCATGAACACAAACTATATCAAATGTTGATGATCAAAAGATTCTCTTTTTAATATGATAATGTGAATCACATGTTCTCTCTCAAATACCTGGTGATTTGTTCATAGACCTCATAATTAGGCACGCACCCATCATTACGCACGCACATCAGCTCCAGTCAGGGACGTGCACAGAACAGACATTTTGAGATGCAGGTGCTCTAACATGAAAAAAAGGGATGCTTAAAATAAATGTAGGTATACAATTGATCAAATATGTTAATGCTTCTTTAGAAATTACTTTTATATTTGTGGCTCCAACCTTTCTAGCACTGAAGCTTTGTGCAGGTGCTGCCTATATGGGCTGAGGGGTCTGGGACAAACATAGAACATACAACAAAAAGCATGGGGACATGTGAGGGGCAGTCTGATATAGACCTGGAACAAAAGTCCGTTTATTAGACTGTATCAACTTCATGACGGTCTTCTTTTTGTCGTTATCTTGCGTTTTAGAAATATGTCCAACTCCTGTGTCAGTGGCTCTATCAATCTTTACCTGCACAAGCTAAGGTATGCGGCTAACGTTTTCTACTTTACAACGTGACTGTTGAATAAAGAGTGCTGTCATTCATAATCAGTACAACAGTGTGTCAAAACAGAGCTTTTCGTGTTGTGCACAGTTCAAAGACCTGTCACTGCTCTACGTTTGCTCTCGTAAATGCTCTCTGGGCTAATTATGACTTGTACAGATAAAAAAGCCAAAAAAAGCACGTGTTAAGCAGCCGGTTAACCGACCATTGACTGCGAAGGGCTTCAACTATCAGTGAAAGAAAAAAGGAAGCGAGGAGAGAGAGCAGAGCGGCAGCGATATTATTTTCTTGTCTAAAAAACAGTATTTTACATTTAACTGCTGACTTTATGGGGTGAATATTAAACCTAAAAAAATATGTTGACCACAAGCGCAGTGTGTGCGTGTGTGTGTCTGTGTTTGTGTCTGTGTTTGTGTGTGTGTGTGTGTGTGTGTGTGAGAGAGAAAATGCCTAATATTGTAGGTCTGGGGTCATTTCATAACCATTTATAAAACTTTTACGTAGACTTCACAAAACAAAACACAAAGACTTCCTCCAACTTGATCACTTCTCATGTCTCTGCGCGCTGACCATCTTCTACCTCCTCTAAGAAGGCCAGGACGTGCAAAGGTCAGGGTTTTTGAACAGGACCACTCATTTCCACGTCATGTATGGACAATTTTTGTAGGTACGCACGCTTTATAAATGAGGCCCTTGATCTGTAACAACTTGTTACTGTTTATGAGTGTTATTTGCCCACATTTGTAACGCAAAGAACAAGACAAGCAGAAGAATAAATAATGCACAGTCAGAAATCAAGACAAATATCCAACTGTACACGTGAGTCTTGTACACACAAAATAGTTTGTTGCCTCTAGTGGCTGACACATTTGCAGTTCATTTTGTTTCTTACAAGGAAATGATGACACGTTATCAAAGCGATTTCTGTTTGTTACATGCTCATTAAGTGGGTCAATTAGAGGGAAACTTGTTTAGTGTTCAGGGCATTTTGGAAGTAAAATGGATCGACGCCCCCCAAGACACGAGCAATTAGCGCTCAGTCTGCAGCAGTGCGTCCTCAAATGTTTATCATCAGGCGCTATGACGGCACTCCAGGGTTTGGTTCAAGTCTATTTCAGTCTTATAGAGCAGAAATGCATTCAGTGCATTCATAATTGATCATTTTTATACATTTATTATATTGTATATACTTATTTTGTTCGTTGAGAGAGGCTGCAGGATGCCTCAACGTCGATTATAGTATATTAAGTCGAAGTTGACAATATATAGAAAATTAGATAATATTCTAAATGTTGAATTGAAGTTATGCTAAATTTGAATATATATTGTTTATAATAAAAAAAAAAAAAATATATATATATATATATATATATATATATATTTTGAATGCTATATTCATAATAAAAATGAAAGAGAATGATTGTAAACTTTCAAATAAGTGGTTGTGATTACTTTTACATCCCCATTTGATAATTAAACCTCACCTTATATATTTAAAAGACATGTTTTAACACATTTCTGTTGTATAAGCTGAATAGCTTTATTGGGAGACTGAATTCCCAAGATATACGTAGGATAAAAAGTACTTTCTCGTTAAGCCATCTTCACAAATGTATTTTCATGCATATACATTTTTTTAAACACATTTAGTATTCCTCTATTTTTAATCATCGTTTCTGGAAACTTTGATGACCATAAACCATGACGCGTTCATAACATTTACATACATTTTGCAGTGTAACTAAAAGGTAAATACTCTCAGTAAACAGAGCATAAATAATAGCAGTTTCGGTCTGTTTGTTTCCAGTTCTGTGCACGGACTGTAAAATCTCCGCTGTTTACTTGTCGGTGTGGTCTTCATGTGTTGTAATTGAATCTGCTGCCTTTCCCGCGTGGCATGTTTGCTGACAGTTTAGCGGCTCACCAGAAGAGACTGGATTAACCGTGCCCTGTCTGAGGCTTTTAGGAGAGTCCTGTGAGTGACGAGAGACACGCAAACATGTACAGTGAGGGAGAGGTGAGGGAGAGGTGAGGGAGAGGTGAGGCAGAGGGTGAGGCAGAGGGGTGAGGCAGAAGGGTGAGACAGAGGGGTGAGGGTTGCGTGGTGCGTTCAGGGATCAGCATCAATAACGACACCACAAAATCCACTGACTGACTTTTTTTTTTTTTTTTTTTTTTTATTTGAGTTTTTTTTATTCTTATTTGAGGCAGACTTGAGTTGTGTTTGTGTTTACAGCTGTGGGATGCAAGGAGACAACTGAAAAGCATGACAAATCAAATGAGGGTGTGAAGAAGTTGCAGATTGGAGCAGAGGAGGGAGATGAAGGGAGAGGGAGTGCATTTAAAGAGGATAGTTAAGAAGGAAAGGCAGCAGGCTGTGATTGGCTCAAAGTAAAAGACAAGACTTCTGAGTGGGGATGTTACGATGGCAAATATTAGTGTGAGGCATTTTTTACTTTGTCTCATTCAAATTGCACAATAAATCGTAATTTCTCAAGGATGTGACCAGCTTTATATGAAATCAAACTTTCTGAACAATACAGTCAAGTTAATAGGTTAATACAACATAAACCACAAGATATACATGCTTTTTACATTCAGGATTACTTTTTCAGAGTATAGATTGAACTGAAATCACTTATTTTTGCCTCTAAAATAGTAAAGATTCACATTTTTTAGTTTGTGATTTTATATTGTGACCTGAATAATCACAATTGTTGATTAACCGAATAATCTTGAGTCCTTCTCAGCAATCTGCCACAGACAGTTACACCAGTCAGTTCTAAAGTCGAGCTGAACAATTTTGGAAAAACGTTTCTTTTTTAGAAGTGTTGCAATTGTGATTTGAAATGATGATTTGCCATGTCATATTCACCTTATTCCGCCCACCCAATTTTACCTCTGAGCGCTACTGATTGGCACCGGTTAAGTGGGAATTCTTACAATTTTAAATGCCAAACTAGAGTCAAGTCTTGCATCTTAAATCGTATGTGAAGTTAGATGATTTGTGGAAAATGCTCCATGTTCATGTGCACCAACAAGTCAACAATGCACTCGTTTCTCTTTGCGGCTGAAAACGGCTTTGTAGTCTGTGCAGGACTCATTTGCTGTTTAAATGGGCAGCTCTATGCAATCTAATACAAGCGCAAGGAGGAAGACAATTAATGGCGTCGCTCGTTGCAACCTCCAGAATAATGTGAAGAGGAAGTGTAATACAGTTTGTTGAGGTCTCACTGACGGAAAATCTACCAAAATGCAGCTTCTAAAACTAATAAGACAAGCCAAGGACATTGTATTTTCCAAGCAACTCCAGCCTTTACAATTTGATCATTTCTAATTAACTCACTATATACCTATATTATCATCGCCATTTTACCTGTCCTTGTACACCAGAAGAAAGTCGAACATAAAGAATAATTTTGATTTAAATAAGGACTGAAAATACCACATAAACGATAGGAGAGCAGTGACCAGCTAAACAAGGCTCCTCCAGATCCTCCTCTCTCCTTTTGTTACTTAAGTAAAGGTACAGAAACAGTAGAAAAAATGACTGCGCAAAAGTAAAAGTATAACATAAATAAATCTTGAAGTACACATTTCAAAATGCACTTTTAGAGTAAAGACTACTCAGTATTTCAGAAAGCTTTCAAGGGCTGTGGCGTCAAAAGTAGTCATCTGGATACAAATTGTGCTGATTTGTATTGAACAGAAACTACTGAATTGATTTCCCTTTTTTCTTGCTGTTTGTATTTGTATAGTTTTGTTCGCACAAAGTTGGGACGTTCACTCAAACTATGAACAAAAATAACCATATAACACCATGAAGAAAAAAACCCTTTTAGACCTGTTGGTGAAGTGGAAAGTAGCTGCTCTTAAGTAAAAGTGAAGTAAAAAGGATCTGCTGTAAAAATAACTACGATATCTAATCATTTTACTTACCGTTTTTACTTTGTTACTGTCCACTACTGCAGGAGGGCTAAACTCTACTGCTGTGCACTTCTGCGTACAAATCCTCACCCACTTGACTGATTTGTACTCGGCTGTAAAGTTAAAGAGGTTATGGACCAAGACCTTTAAAAGTGTCCTATAAAAGCAGCGTTAAGACAAGGCTTTCTAACTACTATTACAACACTACAATTTTCATTACAGTGACAGCCAAAGCTTCCACTCACCCATCATGCCGCCATTAGCCCCGTGTCACTGTGGCCCCTGATTCGTGACCTTCCCGTGGCATTTGTAGACGAGCTCTACCTGCGCACGAGGCTTTGTCATTGACGTTAATGAGCTCTCAGTGAAGGACATCCTGGTCATTAGGCCTTTGAACATGTGGGTAATGGCATCTATTGACTTTGTCGTGCAAAATAATACAACTGTGTGCGCGCTTGTGTGGACTGTGTTTTTCAGTAGGTTTTTCCCCTGTTATTTGTGTAAAATTGTGGATCCAAGTTGTACAAAATCTGTGAAAATGAAAATGATTTGTATTTTAAAAATAAAGCATTGCTCCTAAGTTTTCACACTGGTAATTTAAAATTACTTTTACTTTTATCTTTTTTTTAATTTTTTTTATATAATTCTTTAGCTCCTTTGGGTAATAAAAATCCAGAGAAAAAACAAACTGATCAATCAATCAATCAGAATTTATTTTATTCTGTCCCTTAACAAAAGCCCATAATACTTTGAAATAAGTTAAACTATTAATAAGGCCTTAATAAGCACTAGTTATTTGTTTATAAGCACTTTTAAGTCATTTGCAAAAGTTTAATAAGAGTCTTACTAACATTTTATTCATGGTTTATTAACATGCTTTTTCTTTTTTAAATTTACATTTATAAAATACTATAAGCCATGTACAAAAATAACTACTGCTTATTAATGCCTTATAAATAGTTTACCAAGATTTTTTTTTTTGGTGACCATCTTTGTGAGAAATGGAGCGGCTGACCTTTCTCCCACGTTGCATCTTACTAAACATTACAATGAATCTATTTATCATGTAGTAAAAAAAAAAAAGCCATGCTTTTGTTTCCCCTTTTGGTTCTCGCGGCCACAGTTTGGAGGCGCACGGGAGCAATCAGACGTGAAAGTTGTTGTGCTTTTCAAAAATAATATGCAAGAGCCGAGGACCTCATGGGGAAAATAAGATCACACAGAAGGAAATGCAATTACGCTCTCCCTGCAGAATCCTAATCACCATCCCTGATGTTAAAAGTTAGCCTCTAATGTGATGCATTTCAAAGAGGCACCACACACCATTTCAGTCCCATCTTCTCATGATGTAAATAAGCTTAATAACTAGTGCTTTTTGAATATTTGAAGTCTGTGACCTTGAAAAGAGCTTCTCATCAAATCCACTCTCTGAAGATGAACAGCTGAAATTAATAAATTACAGTAAATATGTTTATTTTTCACCATCAAACCTGAAAGTAGTTCTTAGTTCATGTGCGTCGATGTGCCGCCCGTTCGCCTGAGGAGTGTCGGCGACAGCTTAAAACAACATCACGAAAAAGTTTTGAAATATTAATGTTGTTAAATTTTTTTGGGAGTAAATTTCAAATCTTTCCAACAACATGTTTTATTTGAGTCACAAAAAAACTGCTGTATTGTAATTTTAGATAAAGAAAAGACAAACATTTGGTCTCAGCACAGCGTTCTTTGTTTATATCTTTTGTGCATTTTCCCATGTAAAATCACTGCAATTGCTAAAATATGGTTATTTTCTTTGCAACCATTATTCAAACCTGTTATTAGAGGTGGGAGATACAACGCACAATAACACAGTTGATGTTTTGGAGATATTCAACATTGGAATATTATATTTAGTCTATGATAGAAACTAATGAAAAAGGCAGCAAAAAAGAGCTGACTAAAAATGTTAAAATAGAATATGTCTGAACTTATGTGGTTAACTTTACTAACCATTCATTAGTTACAGTACATGTTACTTTGACCTAGTCAATTACAGGATTTGTTATTTTAGGACAATTTGCCTATCCTTAGGGGTGGGCGATATTGACAAATTTGAATGTCTTGATATTGAAGTATTCGGTGGATATTATGTCAGTCCAACGTAAATGTGTTAATACATTAGTTGAGATTTAATGACAAATGTGAGATGTCTGTAAAATGTATTAAAAAGTGTAGAAATATAACTTTATATACCTTTTTTTTTTAAGATTACAACTTTTTCATTTTTATTTTTACTCAGCTCTTTTTATAGCTTTTTTACTGTAAACGATACATTGAATATTTGAATTTTGTGCATCTTCAAAACAACTTTCATGACATTATCACATTTTTGACGTATTGCCCACTATATGTTGCCAAATCATTGAAAATCAGATGCTAATCGATACTAAAACTAGTATCTAAACTAGATTAAACGAAACGACATTTGAACAAGTATTGATACGAAACAAATTACACAGTTTTACAATAATCTTGAGCTTGATCAGAATTAGTGTAGGAGAAAGCATAAAAGAAGAGTATAACAACAGTATTATCTTAGATGGTACTTCTTAAATTACAGCCTGTTATTTAAAAAAAATCGTGTTTTTACTATCACTGTGGTATCGAAAATGGTATTGAATATCGAGCCTATTCGTTAGTATCAAAATCGTGTTCGCAATTTCAGTATGACATTTCTCTAATCCCTATTTATGAAAGCCAAACATTATAATTTACTGAGTACTGAGTGCTAAAAGTGCTATATTTACTATTAAATCTTAAACCATTAGGCTGCCGCTGTGAAAGTCATTTTCCCTCTTAAATCCACAGTGTCTAAGTAAGTTTCCAAGTGAGAATCAAATGACCAATTAAAGTCTTTCCCCTGTAGCCCTGTTTTTCGCGGACAGGAAAAGGTAGATCACAGCGGCAGTACATTTTGCAGATAGAGTTCTTACATGGCCTTAATAGATTTGCAGAGACACCGGTTCCTTGGGCCAAAGTGCCAGTAACTTCTTTATTTTTGACGGGAATAACTGTCAGTGCGGGTCAGTTCGTTTGTACATAGTAGGTGAAACTCAACACAACAGAGAGTAATGGGAGCTGGAGAGAGTCTTACATGTGTCTGGACTTAGACCGGCTCAGGCAGAGTCAGTCAGCCGCCTGCGGGCATGTCTCCAGCGTTCTCTGTTCACTCTTATCTGAAAGGATACACAAACTAGCGCACAGATCTCTCGCTGCGAAACACAAAGATCAGCTCTATTCTTAAGCTTCTGGTTACTGTCTCCCAGCTTAAAGTAATAAAGGTCGTGAAGGAGATATTAAATCATCTTTTACTGTAAATTAAAGTGAAAATACGTGAAATGTGTGAAGCAAGTATTAAGTAAGTATTGAGCATGTTTTGTGTGGTACATTTCTAATCTCTTGCAAGTCGTTGATGTTTTTTTTTCTGTTTTGTTTTGTTTTTGGCTTATCCTTAATGCCCTCAAAATGCTGGATGCTTGTAGCACAATCCTTTTTTGATACAAAGACAACTTCGAGGCATAATCAGGCTATTTGATATTTTAATTGAAAGAAAGTAGAGCTGGACTAAAGTTTTTGACCAAAACAAAAGGAAAGTTTTAAACTGTTTTGTTGACTCTTTTGTTATCCTTGTTTTGTATTGTAAAAATGCACCAACAATACAAACTCCTTTACTTTTGCGACATAATTCCATTCACTAACATCAGTTGCCCTCCTCAACATCTTTATCCTATTTACAGTATCCAGGCTTTGAAATCTATTTACTTCAAGAAAACAGATTATGCTTTTATCTAGTTTATTGTCACAGGGTTTAAAGTGAAATAAATACAAAAAATAAATACAGAACCTGAACTTTCTGCAGCTTTTTTTTTTATTTTTATATGGGCACATTTGATGTTTTGTTTTTTAAATTCCCGGATTTGTTTTCTTATCTCTCATGATTAGTATAATCCCTAAAAAGGCAAATAACATGAATGCCCTTTAGAGACTCTATTAGAGACTTTTATAAGGCCCAATTTGTGGACAAATCTGGTTTTATTTCCTCTAATTTGGTGCATTTTAGATAACAAAATAGGGTGGGTTGTCTGTCAGATTATAATCTAATCCACTCTAATCCTAAAAAGAGTGCATGGCAAAAGATCTTGAAACTATTAAGTATCTCTGTGATCAGACAAGCTGACCCAAACTGCACCACAACAGAACGGGAGTTAATGCAAAAACAAAGATTTAATCAGAAAAATACTAGGAAACAGTGTATTTCTATTTAAAAAAAAGGCAGATTTACCCCAAACAATCTTCAGCAAACTCACTCCATGCCTTCTCTTCTTGCATATAAATGTTCATATTATAGTCGATGAATACACGTTTTGTCGGACTAAGACACCATTGACCGATTAATCGACCATACGACGAAGGTCCTACACCCTACAGAGACGAAGTCATACAGAGAATGGATCAGGGTCCTCGAAAACAGACTTTTGGTAGCAATAGCGTCTTAAATCCAGGGTGAATAAACATTACTCATACATGAATAAATCTGAATACTGCTGAAAATCTTTTAGAAGCTCATTTCTTCACTAGCTTTTGACCTCCTTCTAGCTGCCATGCACCGACCACCCTCACCCTCATATTAAATGTATGCTTTTGTGCTTGGGCCAAATTACAAAGCTATGGCCAATGCACAACTCCAGTGCGTCTTGATAATTAATTGGTTCCAGTGGAGCCCGTAGCTAAATTACTATCCTGCCTTTGCCGTACTCTTCTGACGCTCTCCTCAAAGTCCTTATGGCTCCCTCCCCATCTGTATAGGTCCTCGCTTTATGTGCGCTGTGCTCAAAAAGATGTGGTTGTTGTTGTTTTTTTTTGCCGGCGTGTAATTACCGGGCTGTAGGAGTTGGCAGCTCTGTTCGGCTTGTTATCTAGTGTTGATTGCGAGAAACATGTGGGAAGATTGATTATGGTAGAGCAGTTCTCCCTTCAGGTCTGACCACTGGGACTTTTGACAGTGAAGAGGCAGTCTAAAGAAAATGAGAGAGCAATGATGAAACACATTGCCGGTCGTTTTTTAATGTTCTCATGCAGATTAGGCGGGAAATGTTGAGCAGAGAAAAGATGTTAGATGTAGTTAGATCAAAAAGTACTTTTAATTACTTCAGGACGTCTGCAGTGGCCCTTGTAAAAGAAGTGAAGAATCGAATAGTGGATATATTTTCAACTTAGGGGTTAGTTAGACTTAATACACTTTTGGAAACAGTTTGTCCAACAATATCTGCATTATCAGAGGTGGGCATAGAAGTAAAGATCATTGTTGAAAATGTTATTATACTTGGGCCTTAAAACTCAATAGACACTTTTGGTGGCAGGAAAAACAGGTCATCACAAAGAAATGGATGAAACAAACTGGACGGACAGACGTCAGACAAATGGAAAAAATTACATTTTACATCTTAATTTAGAAATGAACACATTTGGCAGACTTTCATCCAAGTATTTTAATTCAAATGTGCCGTGGTTTTGTTGCTTTGATGTTTAGTTGATGCTCTCTGGTCGAGTTGTGTTCTGTATTGTTTTCTGTCGTACTTAAAGCTGTTGTACCTGATTTTCTAAGCGCAAAAGGAGGGGTCGGTATTTAAATCTAATTGAACTTGTCTATGCTCTTTTCTTTTTTTAAGCATTTTTTGCCCGCAGGCTTTATTAGTCAGGACAGCTTAGTGTGAAATGGGGATGAGAGACAAGGGAGGACATGCCGTAAATTGTCCGAGACGGGATTTGAAATCACAACACTGCAGCCGGCTGCACAGGTGAGTGCACGGCTTTAGCCTTTTTCAGGTGCAGCCAATGGGAGAAGCAGCTTTTGGCTCTTACTTCCTGATTGACAAGAAAGAAAATACGTTCTCATTCGCTGCAGACGGCAAGCAGTGGTTTAATTTTGTCACAAAGTCCTTTTACTCTTTGGGGGAAAACACAAGATTCTCTCATCGTACAAAAAGACACACAACCTGCTTTTCTCCTTGGACATGTCCTGACGTTACCTAGAATGTTCCACAGTATTAAACCTGCCTATCTTAGCAGGAGGCACCACCAGGCCAAAGTACAAGTCAGATCTGTGGAGAGACGGCGCACGCATGATTGACCTTTTTTTTTTTTTTTTTAAGGATTCTTTGCTCTTAAGGACTTTTTAAACAAGACAGTGCAGCGTGTAATGGGGATGAGACTTGGGAAGGACACGCTGCAAATTGTCTGAGCGGGGTTCGAACTCCAACGCTGATTCCTGTAATGAACTTAATGTCATACTGTAGAGCATCTCCATGGAGACAAGCAGATCATGGACATCCCTCCAGAAACATTATTCAGTGCTCTTCTATCATTTTTGCAGCGCTTTTATCTTGAGCAACATTTTTAAAGTTAAATTAAATTACTTAAACATTCATTTTTTTTATCCCTTTCAATTGGTTCACAGTGACATTAGCATCCAATAACAGATTGTGTCATTGTCTCCAATCAAAATATCGAGCTGGCTGTCCAGATTGTCAGGTAAATTTAAACTGACCCATTTAGTGAACACAAAATGATGAAAAATGGTTACAGATCAGCGCAGGTACTTGGTCCAGATGTTTGCTGTGGTGGTTCTGGTCAGTGGATATTCAGGCCATCATGCAATTTCCAGGTGAATTACAGTATGATTATGAATGAAGGCTACTGCTTGCCATATTTGTAAATAAACAACCACAAAGATACCCATGAAGGCTAAACTACTACAGGCTTTAGAAATGATGAGAAATAGTTCAGTTATCAGACAATTGCCAACATAAACTGATAATCGCCTGTTTGAAAAGCCACTCTAATCTTTATGCTTCAAGGACGACATCTGTGGTCACTTCTATACAGCAGAACGCATCATGGTCCCTTTCTACAAGGTCCTGATGTCCTTACATAGGATTGTTTTACATAAGGCTGCTCCTACTTCTGATGTTTACCACAAGAAAGGCGACTCCGCAGTGAAACCTATCTGGTGAAGATTTCACCCACCATTGCGCCACTCATATTGTGTCACCACTAACCCTGGTATGATTGATTAGGCTATTAGTGATTCCGTGATTCAAAGGCGTCTGGGCGGAAGAGGAAGGGGAAGAAACCCTCTCCAAATCTGTGAATGAAAACGACTCATCCATGACACTTCCTTTTCATTTAGCGTTAGCTTAGTCCTCAAAAGGTCCAGTTCACGCCCTTTTCACAGAGGGGATCAGTGACACGCCACTATAGGTTACACCAGGTGGATATAAACGACTTAGGAAGTGTTTTAAGGAAGAACCAGGAAGTGTGCTGTAAGCGTGCTAGTTGTTGTTAGCATTACTGTGACGGCCAAACTCTGCCCTGGCCTCTGAAAGAAACTCCTTGCAACGACCAAATGGACTAGTTTTTACATTTTCTAAGGCCAGGGTGGGGGACACCTTTTTGGATTACCTCGATGATGATTCAGATGCAATCTTAAGGTTTTTTTCTTTACTATTTGACTATATACCCAATATAATATAGATTTTTAATATACATCTCCCACCTCAATTTAAGACAGTAAATATCAGTTCCAGCGGATTTAAGGTTTATTGAGTAATGAAAACACCTGTAATTCATAAAGATGCATAAGTTTAAGCAACAACATCTCCATGGAGACAGGTAAGAGGCGGACCCCTCACCAGGAAAATGACATCATGCACCTTTAAGTTACAATACTCAAGGTTCATTTTTGTGTAGCCAGCCCTCTCGCAGTCACTGGAGTGTGCCGGCAGATCCAGCGCCGGTTTCTCACTTTGGCTCTTCACTTTGGGGGGGGTGTGAACAGCAGGTGTGGAGCGGAGCATCAGTTTTGGACCTGTGCACATCTGTAGACAGTGATAGCGTCATTTTACACCTGCCAAGTCAGTGAGCTACCCGTTAGCCAAGCATGTAATTAAAGCTTTAAAAATGTCAGCGCACTGCAGTGGTGGGCTTTATGTCCCTTATCACCGCGCCCCCAGGTGGATGTGCTAGAGCCTATAAAATAAACACACGAGTATTTATTCTGGCATTGACTGAATTATAGCATAATGAGTCTAATCTTTAGTCGACTTTTATCCATTTACAAAGCATTAAAGAGGAGCCATGCAAACACAATTCTCTCAGATGGGAACAGTAGCCAAATACTATTTAATGGCGAGACAATACAGGAAAAACTTTTCTATCAGTTTGCTTTGTCAATAAATAGGCTTTCATGTGGAAACGGCAAAATTGTTGAATCGTATTATTTCATTTAATCCATTTAATGGTTACATCGTAACTTCAAATGTCCTGTTTTTCTAGTAGCACCTACACACACCAAACTTTGCAATCTTGTACTTAAGATGTTAATGGGTTTTATTGAAATTTAAAAAAATGTATTATTTTAATGTTGATATCTATTCAAAGCCTGAATTATTAAAGTATTAAGTTTTAAAAAATTTGATGACATTTGAATATTTAGACCAATTTTCAGTCAGTTCAAGTTTACTTAACACCAAAATGAGATATCAAAAATGCCTTATTTATATGAAAACATTCCATAATTAAAAACTGTTAAAGTTTTTCTTACATTTACTGTATGCAAGTAAACTACACCAGAATTTAAATGTACAATTTCTTTCCTATTCACGTGTATCATCATAATATTTGATTTGTATGTTGTATTAAGCCAACAGAATGAACACAACAGAAGATGTAACGTTAACATTGTTACATTATGATACTGTTAGGAAGATTTTTATTCAAAATGTTTTTCATCAATCAAATCAGTATTATTTACTAATACTAAACTATTTACCAATAGGGCTCAGATAACTAGTCCTCAATGAGTGTCTGTTCCACAAAATGCACACTTCACTCCGGTAATGGAGTTATACTGAGTTTGGAGTGTGTTGGACTCCTTTGATCAGTCGTCAAATGTCACTAATTTCCTCATGTGCGCTGGCCTTGCTAATACCGAGAACAAAGCTGTTAAAGCAGACGATTCCTTTGATGCTTCCTGAAGTTCAGGCAGCAGAAATTTTATTCATATGGGGTTGTTTTGATCAAATCATAGTGAAAGATACATTTAACGGTAGCTGCTAAGTTTCACATTCTTCTTACAAAATGCCAGCCTGATAATATAAGGCAGAGATTTCAATTTAAGATAAATCTGACAATCTCACTAAGGTTTTTAAAGACTTTTGCGAGGTTGTTTTGACTGCTTGTTCCCAGTGAAAGGAGTTGTGTATCTGGCAGACCGAGCAGCTGAGGCAATAGCCGCAGGGTTGGACTGTGGAGCCGGAGCCTTGGTCTCCAAACATTCACCATCAGCGAGACGCTCTTCTCTATGAGCTGACACCAGGTTTTAAAGAGAGCAGTCGCAATACACACATCCAAAACATCTGGACCTCAGGGATAATATTAGTTTTGAAACAGAGGAACCATGTGGGAGTAAAAATGGGTCCAGTAGAATGTTGTTTACGTGAAGAAAAAAAACATACCACGGGATGTGTGTTTTTATCTGAGATGTGGCGCTGGCCTTCTCAGGGGCTGAAAATGCTCTTAAGTTAAATGTTTTGTTGCCATCTTCCATCAAATTCATGAACTTTGTACTGTAAAATCCTATTTGTAAAGTGCAATATTCAGTTCACTTGTACAATTGTACATGAACATGTAAATATGTTGTGAGTGTCTATTTATTAAGTTTAGTTATATGTACATAAATTCTGGGGGATATTTTCATTGTGATACTGATGTTTAATAATAGTTCCTTTATTTAATTTCTTCTGCTGGCCGGCTATATGTCTATAACAAAAATAATTTCCCTTTGGAGATGAATTAAAGTAATTCTGGTTCTGATTCTCCTGGAAGTGCTGAAAGCCCCTAAATGTGTTGTAATGTGTGTGTAACTTCTCCTCAAGTTCATAGTCACCCATGGACCTATGCAAGGATAAGAAAAAGTTTTTGAAATAATTCCAAAATAAACAGTTACTATATCAAGAAGGTTTTAAATATGAATTGTAAATAGAGAGATGTCATAATGAGCCTAATAAGGTCTAATTAAAGTCATTTGCCATAGTTTTATTTAAACCTTTGTTAAGTTGGAAGGCTCTCAAAAGAAGATTAATACTCTGCAATTATGAAGTCAGCTGCAAGTCCCGGCTCGGCCTTACCTTGACCTACATTTGAAAACGAGCTGTTTCTAAAAGGCCTGCTCTCTATTCAAGAGGTTAACACGGTGTCAGTGCGCTCGCTAATGGGCTTAAGTCACGGGTCGCACTTCGCCGTACCAAAAACTGTTGTTATTGAGCTTCCTTGACTACCATGATGTCAAGTTTCCTCTCGCCTCCATGACATGCATTAAAGTGTTTTGGGAGAACTGTCCAAAATCGTGTTAGGCACAGACAGGCAGACCACATTGCGGGACGTGGTCATGCTTCAGCGTGAGTGCTCGTAGGGGAAGAGAGAGGAACAAAAATAACAGCAGCATTTTTGGGTTCTCTGGGGATGAAGGGGCTGTAGGGAGGGACTTGGGGAAATTGCTGGGTGTGTGTGAGAGAGTGGGGTTGTCATGGGTGAGTCAGGATGATGTATGTCCCATATTTAACTAGACCAACTCTATGGTATTGGTGAAGCAAGTCATCATCATCATCATCATCATCGGATTTGCCCGTTTCCAGAATGCCCTTTTTAGGTTGTTCCAAGACAATCCCTGCAGAGATCCAAGTAACAACAATATTTATTATAATGCAACAAGTATGAGAAAAATAACAATGCATTCTTACAACAGAGCTCAGGATTGTGTCTTCGCAATTTTCATGTTGACCAATGGAGATTTTAAGATGCTTGTCATTTAAAAGTATTCATCCAAAGATAAACATAAAAAAAATAAAAAATTACCTATGACTTTGCTTGTTTCATTGCCAAATATATATATTTTTTTATCACAATTTCTACTCATTGTAATTCAAATCGTTTTACAGAACAAGAAGAGTCATTTTACAATTAATTTAAACTGAATCACCCACACATAATTATAACATTAATCATTATTTGAAGCTTAAATCATCAAGTCTACGCATGATTTAAATATGGTGAGGATTTTGTTTTATTCCACAACCTTACACTCCAACCGCTGTTCAAACCACTCGCTGAAAGTCATCTCCAATCAAGCCTGAAACTATTTAAAACTTCCTAAAAACAAACTCAGGAGGCTGGAACCGAGTGGCACACCTGTAATGTCTCACCACCACAGAGCCGCTTCATGCTCAAAATGTCTGCGTTTCATCAACCTTGACTCCACAGCCGCCGGCGCAAAATATGCAGCAATTCATTCTTCTTTTTTCCTTTCCATTTCTGCCACGTCCAACTTTAAAACAAAAGGCAGACATGAATGTGTTGTTTCACTGTTTTGTCAAGTAATTGCATTTGCTGTGGTATAATTGAAAGATCACATTCAAGGGCAAGAGCAGTCTAAAATGTGGTAGACTAAATCCAAACGAATTCAGAATTTGGTATTAACCTAGGGGTTTGAAATAAATTGTGGAAAAACAAACTTTTATTGATTTTTGTAAAACTTTGATAAAGGTTTAGTGAAGGGCCAAGGAGAGTGAATCTTTTATTCTGCATTCATTTTTTTTTTTTAAATATAATTTTGTACCAAGTAAGTATGTCTTAATCATCATATTAACGTTCAGCCCTATTCGGACGGGTCAGTTTTACCTAGACATCAGTGAAATTGAAATTACCCAAGAATTTTTTGTGAGCATTCGCACGGGATATGCAAGGTCAGTAATTTAATAGTTTTTAAGGACTTTATTTCAGAAATGGCAGACTGGCGAACACACTGAAACATGAGTTCATCCATTTTGCCAAAGTTTCTTCTATTTTCAACTAATTTAGGTTTGTTTTTAGCTTTGTGTAGCGTTACTTGTGCTGTAGTGTAGGACATTTTTCTGTTGACCACGTTCTTACGATCAACTTTCGTAATGAAATCCACACGATCAGATTTCTTAAGAAACAGTCAGAGTCTCTCTGTTTTAATCCATTCATGCTGACACTGCTCCATCGATCCAAACTTTGCACCAAAAGCATCTAAACTATCCCAAAAGAGCCTCCATGCAGCTCGGTTTTCAGTTGCTACGACAACGGGGTTGTACTTCCGGGGCCAAGGTTTTACCGCAGTTTGTTTTGTGTCTTCTGTGACGAATTACTCATATTAATCTAGTTCAGATTTGGAAGTACAATGGACATTTTGAATCTATATAAGCTTTAAGGCTAAAATAGCCATGAGCCACAATTTACCTGAGCTCCCTAGTGAAAATGAATCCCGTTCAAATAGTTTAAGTGAATATTATTACAATGTAGTGTTATAGGCTTTGGAAGTTATTTCTCTCAAGGTGCTCGTTTTTAAAGCAAAGGCAGTGCACAATCCCAAAAGGAAAAATATGGACAAGATATTGCAGCCTTTATATAAAAACTCCAGAAAACAATACTCAAAATGACATCAGTGGAACCACAATATGATATCTAGTGTATACAAAATATAATACCTAATAACATGGTCACATTTCCCCTGGTGGGTTTTTCCAGTGCAACAGCGAGACTTATCGCACCCCACTGCATACGAACATCAGCACAAAATAAGGAAGCAGCGGTGTGAAATTTGTTTTGGGCTTGGAGGAGATGGAAGAGTGGGTTACCTTTACCTTAAGAAATAGATCAACATTCACACTCACACGCACACGCACGCACACACACACACACACACACACACACAAATCAATACATTTTTACCACAGCAAAAAAAAAAAAAGCCTATATGTGCCTCATACAGAAAAATAATTATGAATCTGTATTTGTGCCATACAGGGCACAGGGGAGTAGTGGTTTGGAAACTGTATGTTTGTGGTTGTTGGTCCAAATCCCCAGACAACCTGTGCACATTTTTTAAACCGCACTGCTGTTATCTTGGATTATTCTGCCACAGTTTGGTCAAATGCAAATGCTGACCTGATTGAAAAACTACAAAAGATTCAGAACCGAGCAGCATGCACAGTACTGAAGAGGAATTATAGAGAGCAAATGTGAAAACTGGTGCATAAAGACTTAATTTGGTTATTTGTGAAGGTTCGGCTGCTGTATTCTCCGCTTACTTTTATTAACAAAAATGCAAACTCCATTTATGCTGTAAAAACACCTTGAATTTAGTAATGAAAAACATGTGTACAATGCAGACATGAAATGTGAAGGAAGTGAAGTTAATTAAAAATAATTTAAACAAAACATAATATATAGAGGCATGTGTGGAATCAGATTCAAAACAAAACTTCGCAAATTGGTAGTAGAATCTTATTTAAGTCAGATAAAAGAATATCTGGGTAGTGATGGAAAAAAAAAGAAGAAAAAAAGATGAATATGGATGTACATGTAATGTTTTAAAATAGGTCTTCCTGTCATTTTCTACACATTTTTCAGCGTTTGCTCAGCCTACTCGATTGGTGTAAAACTATAAATTTATATGTACAACAGTCATACTTTAACATACTTTTGAACAACTTCTAAACACATTTAACCCAAACGTGGCACTTGGGCTGCACAATATACCGCAAAAGTATCAATATCGCAATACTGGCTGATACAATGACTAAATATGTCACACTAAACCCAAGTTCTCAATTCGACAGAAATTTGTTTTTAAATGAAAAGATCAGAATTTATAAATGATTTTCTTTCTTTCTTTCTTTCTTTGGATCCCCATTATCTTACAACAAGTGGTTGCTAGTCTTCCTAGGGTCCACAAAATATAAAATTCACAGTACAAACCATAAACATTACATTATACAATTAAAACAATTATTGTGTCAATTTACCTTGCGCATGCGAAAACACTAGGCCTGTGTACATATAGCAGTAATAATAGTAATCTGCATCACTTATCTACCTTATCTTAAACATAATTTGTTCTGTAGAAACTGCAGTTTAAATTTATTTTGAAAAGAGGTTCTATTTTCAATTAAGTATAAACTGGTGGAAAGTGAATTCCAAACAACAGGTCCTCCGTAGAGAACAGTTCCTTTCATGGAATTCACTTCTTGAGGCCTTGGCGGGTCATGTCCATGTGCCAAAACCCACTCAATTTAAGTTTATCATTAAAAAAAACTGGGCTCTTTTTCCACAGTGATTTGATGCATGAACAGACTCGCTTGCAATTTTACTCCACCGTTGACCAAGAGCTGACTGCGGGGCATCTCTCCTAAGCCTTGTTTTAATTTAGATTTTGTCAATGTTAAGCTTCTGTTGGAACTAAGTTTGACCAGTAAATTGAGGGCATGCACATGCCCCGAAATTATTTTGAATACACTTATTGCAATAATATTGATATTGGAGCAATTAACATCCACATTGAATTGCCCAATCCTTTCGAATATCGAGCTGGCCTCCATGACACAGTGTGTAATCAGTTTAAACATAAGCTAAGACCATTAACAGTTAGAGGTCGACCGATATGGGGTTTTCTATGGCCGATGGCAGATATTCAAGGCCGATTTTCTTATGAAGAAAAAACATGGCATTAATGCAACAAGTATTGAATTATTTAATAATCAAAGTTCAATTAAAATATGACTTTACGAAAGATGCAGCATTTCAAGTTAACACACAGGTAGAGGTTTAAGCATCACATTAGTAAAGCAAAGGGAAAAAATCCAAACTAAAAGCACACACTTTATAAATCATATTAAATGCTTATATTAGCCTCTTGGAATATTTGAAAATGATGGACCTTTTAAATGATTCCCCACTTGAGCTCCAAAGCGCACAACATTTTTACAAATATTACGCTTTGCGTTCCCTGGTGTTGGATGGGGAAGTAGTCCCATATTGGATTTTTTGTGCAGCCATTGTCTGCAAGAAATAATAAAATGTTAATTATGGACAAAAACAAACATTTAACAATGTTTCCCTTATAAAATGAAGACTAACTAGGCAGTAAAATGGTTTACAGCACGTGGAAAACCCCTCTTATTGTTTTGTGCATTGGGAAATGTTTCAACTGCCTTCAAACAAACCAGCTCCACTAGTAGTATTGTGATGAGACATTACTTTTGTTTTACCATGACATCGTATTGGTTAAATCCACACTTTAAACTTTGGCTTAAAGTTCGAGCGAGAAAGGAATCTTCTCTTTGTTCGCCTCTACTGAGCTGTGCGGAAGCCGAGCATGAAACTGAAGGAGGGTCCTTCCATGGGTCCTTCCCGGCCATAGCAGCCCAAGCCTGATCAAAAATCAGCCTCAATGACAAAATTACAGCCCATGGTTTTGATATATCCGCCCAATCGATAAATCTCTGCACACCTCTGCACACCTAACCACAATGTGAATGACATGTTATTTCACATTATTACACCATGCATCACGTTGTGCTTATATAGGCCTAGTTACAACATATCCAGTGCGCATTCACAAGAGTGACTATAATGCATTCTTATTTGACCATTTCCCCTTGTTCAAACAGAAAATCTACTCTTTTGTACCGCTCTGATATGGAGGTCACATGGCAGAAATGATTTTGTTTTCTCGACTTGAACTGTCTACAACAGGTCGTGGTGGTAAAACGCCCGACACACACACTGCCAGGAAAGGTCAACGGAGCAGTGGTGAGAATAATGATGAAAGTTATGGACAGACTTGACAGATGAAGGTTGTAAAAGAAATCGTGACAGCAGGGGAAGAGGAAGTGGACTGAGTTGGTCGCCGATCCTCCGTGATGCCTCGCGCCGTCACTCACTCAGTCGCTGTGACATTTCTCAGATCGTTTGTCATTCAGCTGCCCGCTCTGACATTCAGCCTGCCATCTACACGTCACTCACTACAATGTAAAACCAGTTCGTAGTCTCGCTTCTTTGACGAGCTAAATGTACGGTTTGTGCATGATCTATTGGGCAATTTGTGACGCTAAATGTAATGAGGCAAGCTGGTGGTCATCTGCCGCGTTCCTCAAAGTCAATGTCAAAGGCAATTTTTACTCATAGCAAGTTTATTGAAATATAAAATTATCTAATCTGGATTGCCAACTTGTTTTGTCCTGCAAACTCTTTCTAACTTTATTGTGCATCAAATAAATTAAGCCCACCCTGAATATTATACAAGCTATTACTCATTTAAATCTAAATGTCTGTTATAATGAAACTTTTCACTCTTTCAACCCCACTGATAGTAATGAAGAAGGCAGAGAACAAATTACAACTTTAAAATAGCTTCCAGGTTTGTCACAAATTAGTAAAACTTCCAGCTCTACCTAAAAACCCTATTTTAATTTTGATTAAGACAATACAATTATCAATTAATTTTTTTTTTCTAATTGTACCGTGTGGTCTTACACTAGTTCGGTATAGTTCAAGGCATGCACATACTAAATATAACTAGTACATTTTTTTTTCCATATTGATCCCTGTTCAAATGAGTATATATTGATTTTGTATTCATTAGTATTTTTTTTTAACATCCCAAGTCTATTAAAACACTATATAAAACACATTGTTAATATTGCGAGAAAAAATGTCAATGGTAGTTATGGCAATGGCTTTAAAAAAAAAAAAATCAAGACTAAAATGACTTTCACATGGAAGTCGAAATGTCAAACCACAAAAGGGCAAAAGGAGAAAGTATATATTTAAATGTTAATGGCTAGTTCCTTGCTTTCACTAACCCTTTCGCACATCGTTACCTGTTGTACGCATGCATTTTCCGGCACGTACAACTTTTTTTTTCCTGACGGAACAGTGAAGCTGGGGCGAAAATGATTATATAAGAAATGAATGTGACCAGAGAGTGGTGAATGTGGTTGAATCCTGAGTAATCCCACTGTATGACTAGTGAACTGGCTTCTAGTTTGGTGGGCTCGAACCACCAGTCTGCCACTGTTGCCTGAAAACAGAAGAAAATCTCAAACAAATGTGCACAGTCCCAGTGAACTGACAGTGAGAAAACGTTTGCGACTTTACACAAACAGAACAAGACACATTGCTGGTTTTACTGGTGTGTGTGCCTCCGTCCGCTCGCAGGAAACGACGCATCTATCATCACTGTGCTCTGACCCCGCTCTCACACTCCCTGGACTGCTGTTTGGACAGACGGATCATCGCTGGGACCACTCACCTCTGACAAATTGAAACCAGCCCATGTGTGCGCGATGTGGGCCGTACAAAGTCATCTATCCTGCACCCTATTCATTATGTATAGTGTCATTTAAGTATCTCCCAGTCTCCCCCCTCAGACAAAATCAATAGTGGTCTTAATATGATCCTCTCGCCAGTGGTTACCGCAGGAAGACTTCAATTGATTTGTGAACTGACGCCAGAATTCCCAAAATGCAAAGTTGCAGCTTGAAGTGAACGCCGTGTGTTGTTTAGCCTATAGGCCGACTCGATGTGCCATTATGCAACTTTGGTACTATTGATCAGATAATTACTGAAGTGTAAACGTTTAATGCAGCCAAGAAGACTACTTACTTAAAATACGATGGCCTTTGAAGTGAGAATGGCTCAGAGTACAGAAACGGACATTGAAATAAGCAGAGGAGTAATAATAAGCAATGCGTTCTGGATGATTTCTGTAAAGTCACTCGCATATACTGTATGTTGGATTTCAAGTTAATGATGCTGCTAATTTTAATTCAACCTCACGGGGATCATATAAACCACTGCACTTTGCAAGGTCGCATCCGGGGCTGCATTTGAGAGGGCGTAGTGTAAAACGTACTTGGAGACAAATCACTGCACATAAGGAGAAATACTGAAATATACACAGATGTACTGAAATTTGCCCTTATTTGATCCCATTTAAGAAGCCCTAATGTAGACTTGGTTCTGTCCTCTTTTATTCTCGCTCAGTTAGGGATTTTTCAGGGCACAATAAAATAGTAAGACCTACAAAGTAATAACTCTTACCATTTTAGAAGCAAAGTTGAGTTGTTTCAATTCAATCTATATGCTAAAAAGTAAACTTGAATGTAAAAAGCGTTTATATCTGACTGTTTATGTTACATTTGGAAAGAAATCATTCAGAAAGTTTTGGCCATTTGAATGTGTTTTACTGCTGTTTGGTCATTTGGTCAATCATTGTGAATAATCATTAAATTGTGATGTTTTTTCTCCCAATAATAATAACACTACACTACACTTATATACATCCCTTCGTCTAGTCCTGGTTTAGTTCCAAATTGAGTCCCCATTTAGTCCCTGTTATGTGTGAAAGCAATGACCACAGCTAACTACTAAAAATGTTCCCAAACCTTTTAGCCTTGAATCTGCATGTCTAGTTTTGACAAACGCATGCCTTCTGCTCTCCAGTGGAACTTTTCTGCCCCACTTTCTCCTGCATGTGGTCTCGTCCCACGCACTCTCAGCTTGATATTGAAGTTTGTTAATAAAGTAAGCTGTAAGTGTGAGCCCAGGTAATACAGGGATTACAAAACCTGATGGATGACTTCCCTTAAGATTTTAGTTTATACGACTACACAATTAACCCCACTCTAAAGTAATGTAAAGAATATACGACCCATAATAAGTCGTGTCATTAAAATAATCATGAATCTCAAAAGTAGGCGGATTACATATAAAATCATTGCTATTATATAATGCCCAAAACTACACCTTGTTAATCTTGCCAGCAAGATGAATTCTCACCATTTTGAGTTCAAAAACTCTTGAGAATCCATCTTGTTAGGCTCCCGCTGATTCATTTGCATTACCACCAGTGGTAAACGGGCCAATCACATGACATTTAGGTGGGACTGAAACCAATCACAGAGCAGCCTTTTGGTTTGGGCCGAGGTAAATCAAAAAAACGAACCAAAACAAACATGGCAGCGCAGAGGGCCATACTTTTTAGGGCCTATTTTAGGAGTAATACAGATGATTTTGTTTTTCAGAAACGTGCACACAGTGGCTTTTTGTACATTTGTGGATGAGAAAGAGGACTGTGCTTTTCTGTACACTGGATTTCACACAATTTGGATTTTTCTGCTGCTTCTGCTGTTGTGACGCTTCACACCAGGAAGTATTTTTTAACATTGCGACGGCCTTCAGTGAGAGCCTTTCCCAGATTGATTCATGTGAAAAACCCAATTCGCGGTCAGCCCTATGTTCCCCGGTACCTATATTTCCCGAGGCCTGCACCGTGGCTGGATATGCTGCTATATGTTATGCTGTAAAACCATACATTTATGCACAACTATTGGGGATGTGGAAGCGTATATGTGGTTGAATCAGCAGCCTATTCTAC
Organism: Chaenogobius annularis; assembly: GCA_015082035.1. Classification (NCBI taxonomy): domain Eukaryota; kingdom Metazoa; phylum Chordata; class Actinopteri; order Gobiiformes; family Gobiidae; genus Chaenogobius; species Chaenogobius annularis. Next base: position 256,548 of record BJKM01000680.1, read on the forward strand.
AATTTGAGGAGATTCAAGACAACAGGCCCACACTCGACAACATGCATGGAATGAATGCGCCAGGGAATACCGGGAGGATCCGCAACAAGCCAATTACTTTTTTACAAACTACACTTTTTTTAGGCAAAGTACACCAAGAAAGTCACTCGTATTATACTAAACTACAAATGCAGAGATAATGAAATGAAATATATTTCAATTTAAACCTTTATTGAGTAAACTTCTGCTAATAAGTCCCTTTTCCTTGTACAGACATTTTGAGAACTTTGAGAAAATGTAGCCTAAAGTCTTAAAAGCCAATTCTGTTTTTCTGCACACTTGAGGAGAAGATAATAGTCTAGGCTATAACTCCCATTTGCACAAATCATGCACATTGTTATTAAAGTTATTACCAAAGCAAATTGAACACATTCGACAATTGCATATTGCATTACTGTAATATCTGCCCACGTTTCACATTACAAAATAGTTTAGCTTTGGTGTGTCTGTGCTCCCTCTGCGCTCCACATGTGCTGCTGTGTAATCCATCATGGGTCCCTAGGTGATTTTAAGTGTGAATCTACAATGTGTGTGCACAACAGTGTACTGGTGAAGCCTAGGAGAAACAGGCAAAAAAGGTATATAGAGGGAGGAGATGCTACGGCTTATTTCAATGCCCCGGAGATTATTTAAATTCTAAGCTGCTCCACTGTTCTCCCTGAGGACCGGGCAGCGACTGGTTGAGAGTTAAAGAGGAACAATAAGAGTTCCATCCGACATTACTTTAGGACAATTTCATCAGTTCACATAGCGTGGTTTTAAATCAAATCAGGCCTGTCGTCTGTGTCGCTAAACAGCCTTGATGCTAATAGCTGTGGGCATAAATCATTTCCAATTGGTGTATTTATGACTCGGAGTGACAGAGTCTAAAGGCAAGCTACGGTTTTCATTAGGATGTCATTTTGCAACTGTTTTTGGGGAATTATTCAGTCCAGATGTACAGTAAACAAAGCAAGATGGGATCATGCTCGAACCTTGAATACATAAAAGCAAATTAATAATTCCTCTGGCGTTGTGGAATAAAATGAGGACATCATTTACCAAGAATTTAGAAAAATCCGGAAGTCGGATAGTTGTGAGTGTGTTGTCAGGAGTCAAATGGAGACGAGGTCAAGCAAAAACAGATGGGCTTTATTAAAACCAAACTCTGGTAGTTCACAGTACTTTTTATAATAGGGTGCTGTGGGATTGGATTTGAATTTCCCTCTCAACAACTCCCCCCTTTAGAGCTGAAGGTAGAACGCCAAAAAACAACCGTTATTGACAAAATCAGACATATTTTTTGGCAGCAGTGTAAAATGCCCGTAGGTATGCATTAGCCAAAACGTAAAAAAATAAACAAAAGTGCAAGGGAACAACCTAATAAACTGCATTATCATTACTGGTAAATACATTTATCCCTCTATAGAGCCTACATTTAGGATTTAGCATTTTAAAGGGAACATATTCACTTTGATGAGCTTTTAACCTTGTTTGAATGTTGTTTCTGCATGATTGGTGTACTCTAAGTTGTATTTTTATTGTCCTGCAACTTGAGTGGTCAGAAAATTCCTGTTTTCACCTACCCCCTATCCCCGCCCACATCCCTGTACTTAGTTGTGATTATAAAAAGAAAAAGAAAAAAAGACTCCGGGTGATACATGTAGAGTTTTATGTCACATGGCCACTTTTCAAAAAGAAACTTGTTACAGTGAAATGTCAGTATGAAGAGTTTATCAGTTCTGTAGTTTTAACAGGAAGTCAATGGACCCGTTTCGATTACTAAGCCGTTTTAGATCGTTATTGCAGTTTGTAATGAACAAAGTGTAAAATTATGATCTAATTATGTTACAGTTCCATGCTCTGAAAAAGATTCATGAATCGTGATGGAATCAAAGATGTAATCTGCTTCCCATAATCTTGTAATATACCGTTTTTGCCACTCCTGATTCAAACTGTTTTATTCCTTCCATACCATTTAGCCCTTGTTATCCATGCAGGCTTCATTGATGCTAATTAGTTAGGACATCTTCTCAAAGCTTATGATATCCTTCTCAGTTTGTTGTAACAGGTAGAACAGCTTGTTTGGCGAAGTGTGGAAAAACAATGGGAACTGTCAGGAAAGCAGCAGACAAAGCAAAATGACATTTACAGCGACAGGTTGACTAAAGAGAGACTGCCAAAGTGCTTTAAATGTGACGCGTGAATCTGAGACCAAAGCACAGAGCTACACGCTGCCTCTGCCTCCGCGCTGGGATGACAGGTGTTTTACATTACCGTGTGGTTTAAGGGAAGCCGCAGCCCCCAAAACGCTCTGCATTTATTTATACTCGGAGTCTAAGCGAATGCTGCAGGCCTCAAGGTCAGGTGGATTATTCCAGCGCCGCAGTGAAAAGAGAAAACTTTATATTCAAGGGCAAAGCAATGAAATATCCACAAAAGATCATATTATTTCTATAGAATGCTTACTTTGGCTCCAAAACTATAGCGCTGACCTTTTATGGCATACATTTCTTTCATGGTTTTCTTGCAATATGTACACGGTGTCTGTAGAATAGCACAGATCTCTTTATAAAATGTGTCTTAAATAGTTCCAGAGCTGGTTAAGGTCAAGGTACTCTTAAAGGGTTAGGGTGGAGAATTTGGCTTATTATGCACGTTTTAGGTTGGCTTATTTGTTCTTAAAATGTTCCTGAATGAAACAAACCACAGTATATATAATTATATACTGTGTTATATACATAATTATATATAATAAAAAATATAATTATAAAACTTCATTTTTGAATTTGTGTCAACTAGGGATGTCACGATGTTACATTTTAGTGTTACGATTGTGTCACGATTTAACGATCATTCACGATTATTACTGCCACTCTGTGAAATTTTGTCCAACACATTACTATTTCTGAAGTTTGTGACCAGCTTTATGAAACGCAACTGTCTGAATGACAAAATAATCCCTGACCAAAACAGCCAGATATTTTTTTGTAAATAAATACAATACAATCAAAGCTTTGGGTAATGACCAAAAGGACAAGATCGTGGCTGCAAGCGGTCGAAATGAGTTTCCCCCAGGGTGGCTGGGCCTCTCTTAGAGATTGGGTAGAGGACTCAGTCACACGTGGGGAGGTTTTTTCGGGCATGTCCCACCAGGAAGAGACCCCGGGGAAGACCCAGGACATGCTGGAGGGGCTATGTCTCGGATCCCTCCGGAGGAGTTGGACGAAGTGTCTCGGGTGAGGGAAGTCTGGGAGTCCCTGCTTTGACCGCTTCCCCCGTGACCCGCCCCCGGATAAGCAGAAGAAGATGAATGGATGGCCAATACAATATATTTACTTTCCTTCGCCAGAATGTGTATATACCATTTTTTCCCAGTTTGCCTTGGAGGTGCTAGTCTGTATTGTATTTCTTATTTGTCTCACTGAGTAATACCTGATTGAAGTTATCTAATATCAATCAATACAAGGGCTTCTGTTATTTGACAAAGAAAAACAATAATGATTGAAGGCAACTGTCCGTGCATGGTCGACTCCACATGGTCCATATTGTCTGCAATCCCCATGACCTCTTTCTTTTTAAGGATAACTTTGCTCTGGCATAACCATTTTACAGTATTTCAGCTTGAATTTTTCTTTCTAATTAGACATCAGACTGAATGTATGATTCATTTTAAATATTTCAACTACATTTCTCCAATAAGGATGTCTTTGATTTATAAAGTAATTCAGATATGTCTGTCATTACCAGCCTTGTACATCATCCTCTAACATGGCCCGTCCTGCAGTGTCAATGAGTCTATTCTCTGCACGAATCATCATTTTTGAACAGCCCCCCATAAATGATTAAGCCAGGATGTAAATGGTCTAGACTGCTCGTCGATTCACCACCACAAAAGGGAAATTCTAATGCTGGTGGCAAAATGTGTGACTTTTCTTAGATTCTACGCTATAATCACATTCAGCAATTTCATGGTTTGCTTGAGAAGAAAAACACTGCATATTTACAATGGCTGCTGGGTTCAGTTGACTTGTGAGGAAAGCAGCGGAGTTTGTCAAATGTATAAGACAAATTTACCATACAAATAAAGTAAAATATTCATTGGATATATAAACAGAAGGCACTGAGGAAAAAGTTTCAGGCAGACATGAAAACGAATTAATTGCAGGAATAAGAAGAAATAATACAGAACGGTTACGATGCTAATTGTTTCAAAGACTCTTTTAAACCTGTTAAAAAAAAAAAAAGGTATAGAGGATTTTCCGGTTTTACGTCAGATTTGCGCAGTTTCCCATTGTGTGTTTGGTCAGACCGTTTTCATTCTGTGAACTTTTGTAGCTTTTATTTGTTCTTTGTCTTAGTTACAAATCGGCCGAAAGAACAAAAGCACACACAAGAAGCTGGAGGAAGCTGGTTAGGCAGACCTGATTCTTGTCCCGTGTCAAGGTTTAGAGCTGTGGTTGTGTCACTTGCTCTTCTGTGAACCTCTTCTATATCCTTTACTCTCTTCTCCATTTTTCCTTTTCTCTACTCTTTGCATAAATTTATTTTTGCATCGCTCATCTCTTGAGCTGAATCTGTTCTGATTGCTGTGATGCAAAGTGGGTGCATGTGTTTTAGCGACTGAGGCAACACTTTCATGCCCTCATTTGTCAAGAGCCGCTCATTTAAAACTTTAGACTCGATAATACATTGATTCTAACCCTGTTTCAAAGTTCTGCTTTTGTGTCCCAAGGCAAGACACTCCACCCACGTTGCCTTGTGGTGGGTGCGTGAGTGAAATAATTCTGCTAATAGTGTGTATTTGATAGGATGTAACAGAGAAATGTTTCTTCATGGAGAAATTGTAGTTGCCAGGTAGCTCATCACTATAATGCTGGATTGGATTGTCAAATAAATAAAGCACTGCAAATCCTTTTCAGCATTAACAACCCATTTATATATCTGGATATGAAACTCCTGCAGTAAAAACAGTAAATGAAGACTTTTGGATTGTACAGTACTTTTAGCAGCTCCTCGTTAGAAGAAATCTATCACAAAGAAATGGATGCCACAGAACGAACCAACTGTCAAGGACTGGGCTAAAATAACGATCCGGCCTGAAAATTGACATATTTGCTAGACATTGGAAGTGCGATATGTGCCTAACATTGTCTCGATGCCTTGTGCCAGCTGCGCTTGTTTTGTTGCGCTTGTTGTCTCTGTGTCATGTTTTTGATCCTTTTCTGCTGTTATTTTTAAAAAACTGTAATTATATTGGTACAGTAGACTGATGGTCGTGTCTGTGCACACCCACACTGCAAACAAATGAGACTTTACAATGTCTTAAGTAAAAAAGCTGACTCTCCTCTCTTTATTGCAGGTGTGTCTCTCCAATGTTGTTGGTCCTCGAGGCCTAAGGAGGAGTGAGCCACGCCCCGGGGCCACATGGGACGTCCAGTTACCCAGCATGCACTGCTCCTGCTGCAGTGCATGCTGGTCCTGCGGTGGGGTGTGGAGGCCCGGAGGGGACCAGTGCTGCTGCCCGAGTCGCCATGTTACAGGATCGAGCATCCCGTCATCCCACACTCAGGTGAATCACACAGCAGGAATACAAATACTGTCATATTAATTAAATATGGATGGTTTGGGACACTGTTGCTAAGAGATATATAAATACTAATTGGGTGCCTGCAGATGGTAGAATGTGATCGTGTCCCTCTCCCAGATGGAGCCAGTTGCTGCATTCTTAACTTTCTTGTGATGATATAAAAAAACAGAATCATTTTTCTATTCTGCTACTAAGCATTTAATAATGATAACCAGTTGCTCACATACGTCGCAAATATGTGTCTTCTATCAGTGACACAGTGACATCAGGCGATATGGCAATGATTCTTTTGTCGTGATATTGGTTGATTGTGATTGAAAAACACAGGAAAATAGCTTCTAATATTAATTGTTTGAACATATTTAAAGTAAGACTAGTCTTTTTTTTTTTTTTTTTTTTTTTTTTAAATTTTTTTTTTTTTTTTTTTTTTTTTTTTTTAACAAAGTCTGAACTCTGCTCCAAATGACATGCTTTTACTGCAGAAGATTGATTAAAAATTCAAAAACATATCATTGATGATCTGAAAAGTCTGGATCTTAATTCAATGAATCAGTCATTGTTCAACCGTAGGGTCTGCGGTAGCAAAAGCTCACCCTGCCAGAGCCCATGTGTAAAATAAATGAATAAACAGTTCAACAGCCGAATATCCAAAGAACTGCCCATTTCAATCAAACACAGGGCTAAGCTGTAGGCTGTTGTGTTGTCACCTGAAACACAGCCAACAAAGAAAAATACGGACACCAAGATTAATTAGCTTTGTCCCTGGCAGCTTGTAATTTTCACTGACAATGCTTATTGACAGAAACATCAATAAAACATGGCGCAGCAGGAAAACTATATTAGGTTACCGTTGCACAAAGGCTCATATTTTTCATTTGATCCCCTCTCGACAAACATTAAGCTTTTCTCTCCTCTTATCAAACTTACTTTCTCCACTTGTGCCGTTTTTAGATACAGCAACTTCTGTGTCAAGTTTCATTGTCCCGACCATTCATCTTGCACTGGCATTGATCTGCTAAAGTGTAATGAAATGCGCTGAAACTTAGTCGAAAAGAACAATTCAATAGTGATCAATGGTGTACTGTCTGCCTACCTCCAAGCGCTGAGATGCCATTGAATTGTTTGCAGTCCAATGGAGTCCCAGTCAGATAATCACACAGCATTATGTCTGGGGTGAAATTGACTTGAAAAAAGCCAAGGTCATTCAGTGCACAAAGATCTAGCTACATTTGATGATTCCCATTCTGTACTTTCCTTCCGAGTCTTTGTCAGTTCCATTGTTAGCGGCAACAGCCCTCATCACTCAGAGCCAATTGAGTGAAATGAACTAACAGCTGATAACATGATACAATACTCCAAAATGGCAGCCCGTAGTGTGTCTTGAGGGTCGTCTCTGGTCATTGGCGATGTGTTCTCTAATGCGTCACTACGGCCCATTACGCTTCATGGTGGAAATAATGCTGTGGCTGAAATATAGCAGCGTTAAGGCGGAGGGTCAGAGCTACTGTTGGCATCAGACGTGGATCAGGAGCATAAAAGCTTGGGAGAGGAGGAAACTGACAGATTTCGGAGTGATTGTACCAGCCCCTGATTATAAATTGTAGTGTGAAGGTATATTTGATGATTTCTGAAGGACATGTGAGGTACGCTTATGACGTGGTGCATGCAGGTACAACGTGATCGTCCCAAATCTATCCACATACAATGTTGACATTTTCATGTTATTTGTTGTAATGTTGAAATGTTTTGTTTCATTAAAAGTGTTATATTCGGGTTGGAAAACGTAACTCGAACTAATTCATACAGTACGCTTATATATATTCAAAAGTACCACCTATAAGAAAATATATCAAAACCAGGTCGAAAACAGGTCCTGTTCTAAGCAAGGGCTAATACAATGATATTGACGAACAGGAACAGGAACTGAAGCAAAAAGTTTGACGTCACGCACAGGATCAACAGCAGATTACTGTCAACAAAAAATGATTTGGAGTTTGACTTGAAGAGACTGAGAAAGAACTCGGAAGGCAGGGCAGGGCGGACCGGAACGTGGAGAAGGAAGTGAGAAAGGAACATAAGTTAAATGGAATCAGCAGGATTGTGACAGATGCATAGTCGTTCCATTCACAAATATATTCACTCTAATACCTCTTGGCGCCAATCTTAAACTATAGCAGCGTGACTTCCAGGTAAATCGGAGGAAAACATTAGCTCACATTGCAATACTGACATGGAATTAAAATGTGCTCGCTAACCTTGTTTTAATGGACTCTACCTGAGCTTTTGTTGCCTCTGTGTTTAATCCATTGTTTAATTGAAGCTATTCCATTTCTCCACCAGCCACATAATATTAAGTTAGCGCTTGCTTTGTAAAGGTGCTATACAGTTGGTCATTTCCACGCAGTCATTAAACTGTCCATTAATCTCTGCCTTGAATGCCATATCGCCCTTTCGTTTCTTATAATAAGTCTTTTCATGTCTTTATGGTAGTCTTTCATCGCTCACAAGTGCAAGCCGAATTATTCTCCTCTTTCTTCTTTTTGCTTTAGATGCAAAACAGCAATGAGTCACTATATTCCCAAACACAACCACACACACAGGGAGTGAGGCGAGAGAGAGCTCTTGTTAAGGCTATTACGCTTCTCTTTGTGAATCATTGTGCTCCATGTAATGTAGAGTAATCCCTGGCTGTGCAGAATGGGCATAGCGACAGTGCAGAGGCTGCTTTTCAGGTGAGCTGGGAGGACTACAAACACTTAACTGTACCTCTGTGGAACATAACAGCCCAAACATAAAGCTGCACCTCAAGCATTGGCCGGACCTAAAAGAATTTCACATCCGCCAATTTGCATTTACTTAGTGCACTGCTATATTTTTATCTTCTGTTTAATATGACTCAAGGAAACTAAGCTGTAAGCAACTGAGGTTTAACTTAAAATGTACACTTTTCCTGAGAAAGGGTCCGTTGCCTTTGTCTCCATGGAGATGCTATTTTTGGGCTGGAATGTTCCACCGTATGACATTAAACATTAAACCAGGCATTACTCCACAGATCTGCCCTGTCACTTGGCCTTGTAGTGACACCTGCTTGTCTCCATGGAGATAGATAAGTTTAATGCCGTACTGTGGGACATTCCAAGAAGAGCAATAATATCTCCGTGGAGACAAACGGGTGACAGACAATCCACCTGAAATATCTCATAGTCAGTCGGTTTTCAAATTATCTTACAGAACAATTCACAGACGGACAAATTGATGAGGATGATTAATTCATTCATGAAATTATTCATTTACACAATGAATAAACTTTGGACAGGAAGAGGAGGAGATGGAGGGGATGAGGTGACTGATGGTTCTACAGCTGCAACCATGGAGATGATTGATTTGCTGCATGTATCTGAATTAGGAAAATGAGGCCGGGGAGAGAGAGTGCATTTATATGAATTACTTGGGAAGTAGTGGTAGTTTCAGTACAGAAGGCTGGTTTGCCTGGGATCCAGAATACACTGTTCTTCAATTCGTTATGAATAGTGAGTCTGGTCACCGCCTCCATCAGCTTATTTCAGTGACACGTGTGAAACAGAAGAGCTCATTGGTCGTTTAGCATTTACAACAAAATCAAACTTCTCTCAACTCAGAACTACAGGGTTGTGCTTCGTCCTTGGATTCCTTTAGAAATCTGCAATGTTTTTCAGTCCTTTGATATTATTTGCCTTTCTTTTTTTCCTTGTGAGCAGCCATATTTGTTTTGAGACAGGCGGACCATGTGTATCGCAGATTGGCTAATCCACCTGTCAGTCAATTCCCTCTGAACTGACGGAGATGAAAAAGGTGATCACTGATGTTGACCTATATAAAAATACAGAGAAATATCATTCTGGACTTTCTAGGCAAGCACTATGTCACTTGTTATTGCTGTGTGCCTGGAATGTTGTACAGTAACAAGTATTAATGTGAAGTTGGTAATGTTAAATTGTTTTCAGTAAAGTTCAGTAAAACAGTGTTGCAAATATCTATTGTCCAATGTCTTTTGCACCAACCACATTTTCTGTTGTCTCCAGCTAAGCTTTTCTTCTGCTGTGTGACCAATGCTGTCCCCATTTCCCCGTCCGTCTGTGCCCAGCAAAGCTCCTTTCCTCTCTGAACACACGCTCTCTCTCCCTCTCAGGGGAATTTGAATTTAGCTTCTCAACATGACCAAGACAATGAGACAAATGATGTGTCAAAATGAAAGTAATGCCCATATTTAGATTGTTAAATTATTCAGACCAAAGTTAATTAGTTTTAGTAATTGATCTAAACTTACATCGGTGATCCAGCCCCAGATGTCTTCTCTCATAACTGGGTGAATGTTTACTGCGTCAGGGAGGGCATCTAGTTTAAAAAAATGAATGTAGATATGTGGTAATACTCTTAAATATATTTATTTTCTTTGGAAATATGTGATGCTATTTCATCTATTGTGAAATGTGCTATTGAGCTTAATCCTTGTCACTGTAAATTAGGACTACATTATGTTTCATTACATTTTAAAAGCAACAAAAGTATCTTATGATATTGTGCTTGTTTAACAAGCATTGACAAATGTACTACAACTATTCCCACTTAAAAGACTCACTTATATGTTAAAAGGAGATTCTTGAGAGTCTGGGAATTTGTCCTAGAACACATTTGAGAGGAACATGCCAACACACGCTTATTTAATTTTCCTTTAATTAGTTTTGGATTGTGTTTAGTTTTGATTTTCTTTATAAAAAAGAAAAGAGGCTCAAAACTAAAGCAGAGAAATCAAAACTTTGCCAAATCAACGTGTTGATCACTAATCACTATGTTCTCGATGATTTACTGTTGCCAGAACGGAATCTACTATATTCTCCCCCCAAAAATCCAAAGCACATTTACATTACAAGACGATCTCACAAAAGGCAGATCTTGCTTTTAGATGTAACTGGAGTGGCAAAATGTGTTGATGAAATGAGAATGACTTCCTAGACTTACATGAGGAAATTCTAGCTTTCACTCAGCCACAGTCCTGTCATGTGCCGTAATCAGTGAATAGTTTGTGTGGAGCTAAAAACAGAAGTTGAGTCAGATGTGTTTGGGGGAGTTCAGCCTGTGGTCTCGCTGTGGTCTCGCTGTGGTCATGACTGTCCAAGGCCGTAGTGTATGAGTTACTATGACAGCTCTTCATTCTGTCTGTATATCATTGTGGCTTCGCTGTGGATGGGTGTGCCTCTTGGGATTGTGGGTAATTCTGACTTGGCACAACACTTGTCTGACAGAAGTGCTACTGTGGTGCGAGCCTATAGTGGCCCGTAAAGACCACTTTCTGCTTTGTACGGCGGTTTGGACAAATGCTGGGTTTGTGAAAGAAATATCATTTTAGCATAAACCATCTAGAATGTGATCCCCAAAAGGTAAAGCCTCCATACATTCACAAAAACAGGTCTAAATATAGCCTGTGCTGGGAAAATTAGTTTGGAATTGACTTCTATAGGCTAGTATAACCTGTTTTTGTAAAGGAAAAGAGAGGAAGTAATCGACAAAATGATCAAACAAACAAAAAATAGGGGCCTTTTCACAAATTGCCAAAGTGAATAGACGGGATCTCCTAGTTCTCAGCTGAACACTCAATCACTTAATGCGCAGTCTGAAGTATTACTTTCTGGCCCCATTTTGCAATGGAGTGAAAACTTCAAAAAGAAAAAGGTCAAGCTAGAGATAAGTAGGAAAACCTTTATTTGTCCCTCAATGAAATTTGCAGCATTTCAACAGCAGAGTACAAGAGCAGTGGCAGTCCAATTCATTTTATTTATAGCACAGTGTTTCTAAAACTGCGGTACGTGTACCACTGGTGGTACAGAAGCTTCGTCTGGTGGTACGTGAACACCTCTTCAGTTCTAGTAATTACTTCATTTAGAGTACATTTTATTTTTTCTTCAAATGTTTGCTCATTCTTGAATCATTTCTCTACTGTGGCAATGCTTTGTTTAGCCTTGATTAAGGCCTGGGATAGTCCTGTTCTAGACCTGAGTTAGTTCTGGTGGTACTCGTAAAGCCAATTCTTTCTTTGGCGGTACTTGGTGTAAAAAGATTGCGAACCACTGATATAGCACATTTCAGAAACAGAAACCGTTTAATAGAAATACAGATACAGACTGTAAAATATAGCTCTATTTTAATTTTAATTTTAAAATGTAAAAAACATGAATATAAATAAAATAGATTAAAGCCAAAGAAAAAAAGGGATTTTAAACAAGACTTAAAACACTGAGCGAACCTCAGCGAAGGTCCGTGAAATATTTACATTTCTGCCAACATGCACCCTCGTGGCGTGTCCATATGGACCAGATTTTCCACGTTAGCGTCAGGGAAAGATTGGTAACTACACAAACGGTCCACCCAGAAACGAGCAGGATTTCCTGTACATACTGTCAACGTCTTCTCCGTTGCACCCTGTGCATCTCATTTCCGTGTGGAAATTATATACGGGAATTAATACAAGCTTGAACTGTTTCTGTAGAATATGAATGCAAAGAAGTATTAAAAATGATAAATGAGGATTCAAAAAGGTCTATTCAAAAGTGAACTTCTTTTAACAAAAAGTTAAAAGCTAAAAACTTTGAATATAATATAAGTACGTAACATTAGCTAGTTGGATAAATAAACAAAATTAATATCAGGCAACAAGGAATTATGCGCAATAGTATGTGACTAAGTGCTCCAGAAGATATAATTCTAACCATTAAGACAGTTATAGGAACTAAAAAAACACAAAAAAAGAAAAGAAAATTTGCTATTCAGAAGTGACAATAGAAGTTAGTAGAAATTGCTACTCTCTTCCACTCTTTGTATCCAGGCGTGGCACTGGTACAAACAGGACCCTCTTTTGTAACTGTCAGATTTCTTAAATGAGAGTGAAATATATTCCAACTCTCTCCCTCCCTCTCCAGGACTCATCAACACTGGTTGTGTTGTTGTAGTCTAAACCCTGGAGACGTCTGCATCAGTAAAGCATACTTAACAAGAGCCCCTGGTGGCGACTGTGAGGCGTTTAAAGGTTATAAAGTGTGCAGTAAATACAAGCTTCACGGGCCGAGCGGGGCACGTCTCTGTGGAGGGGCCACTTTTACTCTTTTACCGCCTCACACAAAGCCCGCGAGTTTTATCCACCCCCAACGACACAGTGAGAACAACGCAGACACTAAGAAAACAAATATGATCGATTCGTGAACAGAATGGGCTTCAACGTCTATCCGACACGTTTTAATTGGTCAGTTGGGACAAGAGCTTTATTTATTATGGAAAGTACCTCAAGACAGAGTGTAACAGCAGCTACTACTTTCCTTTATGTACTGACCCATATGTTTTACTTAAAGGAGCTGTAACCATTTTTACAGTGTGGCATTAAACGAGCTTTAAAAATACCTTGAAAAATTACATAATACACCTTTAAGCTTAAATATGTCATCAGAATGTTCAATATTCCGTGAATGGAGGCAAAGTAGGCAATTAAATGACATCTAATAATAACCTTTTTAGATTTTTCAGGGTAGATATGTCAGATAGTTTGTTTTTCTTTTTCAAAGGATGGGGAAAAAAATACAAATTCTGTTCTTAAAATTGTATGGAGCTTCACAAATAATATAATTTGTGAAAGTAGGTAATATGGGTAAAATAAAAAACTGTTATGGGCTCAACATTTCTGTAAGAATTTGTCCAGTAAATGTCTGAATCATGCTTTGTAAACTATATGTTCATTGTTTAAGTATTTGTTCAAATGAAGGCCTATTTATGTTTAAGTGGTACCCAAATGTTTGTCGTCTATCAAAATAAGAATAGGCTTTTTAGAGCGATGTGCATGTCTATCATAGCAAATTATCAAGAACTCGTTTTTCCCCAATTTAGCTTTTTAAATGTAACTTTGAAAAATACATTGAACAAAAATAATTCTAATAGATTTATCCGCTCTTGAAACTTTCCGTCAATGCACTTTTGAATATGGTCTCCAAAAACAGTTTCTTTCCCTCTAATTCATTGAACTTGCTGTTTATTTTAAAGGTCATCGAGTTCTTCTATCTTTGAAAACACAAACAAATCCATTCAAAGCATCAAATCACGAGTTTCTTTTTGCACGGCTCCTCAACACGCCAAGGAGAGTGTTGTGGGAACATGAAATTATAAAAATAAAAATTCACGGTTTGGTTAAAAAGTAAAACACAATTCTGTTGAAAAATGTTTCATTCAAACTTTCTGGGTCCAGTTGTAAACGATTTTCAGTTTGTATTGTAACATTGAAAGCCATTGCCTTCTTTACAAATTCCTCCCTCATTGACGTGTGCCTCTCGTATTTGGACATAATTAATCTTTTCATTCAAGAGCCTGCTGCCTCCTCCTCTCCACTCGTTTGCTCTTGTTTCTGAATTGCCTGTGCGTGTTGCCATCGCCGTTCCCTTTGCCAGCTACAGAGCACTAGAGTTCCCAAGCTGCCAGACTGGAGACTGGCATGGCCTCTGATGTCGGCTGTAAATATTTATATACTCTGTCATTTTTGTCAAATCCAGGACTAACAAACGTGATGTGAGCGATGGTGTGGTCTATTTCAGGGCGAGGAGGGACGATGTAGGGTTAAGGGGATGAAGAACCGAAGACATGAGAGAGACTTACTGTATAATCCCTGTCTGTTCTGTGAGTCTTTTTCCACTGCAGACAATCTGTTCATTCCTGCAGCTCTTAGCATACCAATGTGTAGATTTGATTGCATTACTGTTTGTATGAATCACTTAGAATGATCATCCAACGTGGAAGACTCTTTTCATGAATCTTTCTTTTGGTAAAGTAAGTGTATTGTTCTTCAAAGCTGATTTTCAGAACTGGAGAATGTACTTGTATACTTACATCCTGGAGATATGTGCTATTTGTGTTTTTCCATATGGGATTCAGCGAAAGAGTCATGAATTGATGTTGGAATAATTTCTAACGTTGTTGTTTCATTTTGGATGGTTCATTGCACTACAGATGTATAAAAATCTGTGTCGTTTATTGTGAGCCGGCTTGCGCCATCCGCAAACCTGACTTGTAAATTTGGCCTCTTGCTCGTTTCCATGGAAATGTTGTTATCAAACGTATCTCCATTGAGAATGTCCCAAAATACAGTTTTAACTTTCTATTTCCAAGGAATTATGCAGGTGACTTTTCACCTTCAGAAAGTTACATACTGTGCCTTTAAAATTTGGGTTGTAACAATAACCAAAATATTGCTATAAAATACCGTCACAAGTCCCACAATAATATCATGGGTTGTAACAATATATCGAATTGCAAGTCACTTTTTTATCTTTGGAATTTGACAGTAATGATTCACACCAAAGACTCGTCAAGGCATTTTAAAAGGAAAAAGTATAGTTTCTATTTTTTTCTTTTTTAGTCTCTCCACAATATCGCAATAAATATATTACCATAACATTTAACATTGTTCTGTGAGATTTGGATTACGTTAGATCCCTACTTAACGTTTATCCTCTTTCAATTTCTAGCAATAAACTGACATTAGAACACAGAAAACAATAACATCTTTATAGTCACTGTATGTTGTATGACACTTAGGTGGTCTTTCTTATAGGCCTATAAATCCTGTTTTGTTTAATGAAATTCTCACCTCCCCTAGTCCCCTTTTCCCCAGAGCAGAAGCCCTTACATTAAAGCCCCGTCTCCCCCTCGCTCGCCCGTCTCCCCCTCGCTCGCCCGTCTCCCCCTTGCTGGTGGTGGAGTGCGAGAGACAGTGCAGATTTATGGGGAGCTGCCGAGTTCTCCGAGTGGTGTCTCCCTCAGGGGCTGCTGGCTGCATTTGTATGCCAGGAATCCCTTTCAGTGGCACTAAAAGCAAGCCCAGAGATTGGCACGTCCAAAACTCCTAAACTCAAATAAGCAAGACTGAAGCCATTACTGCAGAGAAATGTGGAGCGAAAGTTTGTCTTATTTTATATAGTTTAGCTTTAGGTGCTAAGAGGATGTTATACAGTGTGTCAAAGTGATAAAGTATCCACTAAAACTAATCATCACCTTGTGGCAATAGTTTATATTGCAACTATGGAATTGTTGGAAAATGTACGAGGAATAGTTTTGGATTTTGGCTGATAATTCACGTTTTCAGAGAAATGTCATATTGTTTTTGCTAATTGCTTACTATTGTATTGAAGCACAACATAAGTAGATCATCATTTTACATTTTGTTCATTGTAAACCATGATATTGATCTAAAACGGCTTGGAAATAGAAACAGGTCCACTGACTTCCTGTTCAAAACTGCAGAACTTCATAGTGACATTTCACTGTAACAAGCAGCGGATTGGTTTTTATTTTAAGTGTCAATGTGACATTTAGATCGAAGCATGTATCACTTCAAGTCTTGAATTAATCAAAAAAAAGCATAACTAAGTACAAGGATGTGGGTGGGAGGTAGGTGAAAACAGGAAATCTCTGCGCTCTCAAGCCACAGTTGCAGACTGCAGGTAGCGCTGTCACGACAGGGCTAATTTTGCATAATATGTCCCTTTATAACAAAGAAATCATTGACATATAGACATTTTATATAGGATTTTATGGCTTTCATCCTGCCACCATAATGTCATTATTTGTGAGGCTTTGGAGTGTTCAGTTTCTATATGCTTGTCGAACAACAATGCTATTTAGCGTGTAGCATTCCCCGTCTAGAAAAAGGCTGATTCTTTTGAAAGCTCCTCTCAGTTCTGTTTCCCTTTGAATCCAAAATCCCATATTTGTCACAGAGCCCGGAGTGCGTCCTCTCAGCAGCAGTCAGTGGAGAGAACGCTGCTTTCATGAAACAGTGTCTGACAGGTGCGCTTCAACTCAGCCCATAATGTGTTTGGAGGAGGATTTTCTGCCGTCCGCTCCCACTGTTACGGCCCAGATGGAAAGCTCTCTGGTAAATGTGAAAAAACCAGGGCTGTGATGTTTTAAGTTCAGAAATAGCTCACAATGGGAGTGATAAATGAAGAGACGCTGTAGCAACCGCTGCCGTGCAAGTGCTTTGTAACAATCACTACTGTGTGTTCAGACTATTACCATAAATGGAAGTCGTGACTGCACAAGTGTATCTTATGTGTTACCTTCCCCTGATTTTCAGACAAATGTGAAATGTTTCATTAAAGGGCAGAAATATCCCCTTATTACGAGGGGTGCACCGATATATCGGCCCAGTATCAGTATCGGCCAATATTCATGTCATTGAGTAATATCAGTTTCAGTCCAAAACCACCGATATCAGAGCAATGAAAGAGTTTTAACTGCCATCCCTTCAGAAACAGCAAGAAAACAACAGCTCATGGACAAAGGCTTTCTGATGCTGTTTTCTAACAGAACAGACTGTAAACTTTCATCAAAGTCTTCATTCTGAATCAAAAGACCCAGAAATGACAAAGTGACAGACTTTTAAATGTTCTAGAAAAGTTTCGGTGCGATCCCTCATTCGTCCAAGAGTTTCAGACAACATTTATCATTAAATATATGCGCAACGAATTCACTTGTGATATTTATTATTATTATTTGACGAGTTTTCCTCCTAAACGATCAGTTTAGACATGTTTCCTCGAAATAGCTTTAGTGTGAGAGGTTTTTCGAAGGCGAACAGACAGAGTGTGTGATCAGACACAGTCTGAGGAGGAGCTGCTATAACAGTGACAGTCACACGATGATGACACACGGACTGGAGAGGTTCAGAGTGACACTTTAGTCTGAGAAATAATCTAAATAAAACAGGAAATTCACAAAATGGAAAAGTATGAAGGCTAATTTTAATCATATATTATAGCCTATTGCCAATCTATTTCTAAACACAGAGCTAAATTAAACATTTTCTTTTTTCCCCAAATGAAGGGTATAATGTGTTCTAACTCAAGATTTAAAATAGATTAGATTTTTATTTTAAAATACAGCAATATTTCTTTGTTAAATATATAAAAAAAAAAATCTAAATGCAAGTGTTCGAAATGACCATCGGTTATTGGCTCAAGCATTTCTAGCAACATCAGTTACAGTTTTTACTGTAAATATGAAAACTGTCAACTTGCAAATAAAGATAAGTGGTGCACGGATATGGAAATTTTAGGCCAATACTGATACCAATGTTATTGGAAACGCTTGAGTTTGGTCATTTTGAACACTTTTTTTCATGTCGGTGTAATCCCTCATTCGTCCAGGAGTGTTCCTCTGGACTTTAATCAGCTCTTTTTGTAACTTTATTTTTTTTTCTTGCTATAACTTAATATACACATTTTGCACATCTTCAAAACAGCATTATCTACATTTTGATATATTGTCTTTCAAACTCTTCAAAGCAACTAGTCGTCTTATCGTATTGACAATAAATGACTATCTTCGTCGCGTGCCTTGTCAAAGCCGCTCCACTCTCACCCCGGTCCCGTTTTTGTAACTGAACACCACATCTTTTTTCCCCAAATGCAGAATGTGTCCTCTTCAACTAAAACTGTTACAAGCGCATGACAAGTGATGGAGCGCATGATTGATTTAGCCGGAGTAACTTATCCTATCGAGTGTCCGGACTGCAGACAGGCAGGGCACCAAGCCGAGACCCTGCCATTCGATTGGTCAGGGGTTAATGGGCCGGGCGCCATGACAACAGGCATGTAGTGGATAAGATGTCACAGTCTGTCTCCGGACTATCTTTGGTCTATCTCTGCTGTGGACTCGAGGTGTATTATTGAGTTTGACAAAAGAGTCACAATGATTTAGAAAATGATACAGGGAAGTGGATAGAGAGTCACTAAAAACTGTTCAAGTAAGCGTAACGGTACTCCAGTAAAAGTTCAAAGTAGAGAGGTTCAAGTATTTGTGATGGCATTGCAGTTCTGTCAGTAGAACAACCGCACATATACGTCTTGTTTAAATAACTTTACATCACATTTGTAGTGGCTATTTCCGTTTGGCATAACAGTTTCACCGCCTCTAAACATAAGGTCTTCATTCCGATTGTGGCGATAAACACAATAAAAAAGTGTGTAACTAGATCTGCTCATGTAAATAGGTTAATCCTGGTGACAGTGTGGCACAGAACAGACGTGCCAGACTTGGTTGTAAATTTCACTTTTTTAAAGACGTCACTACGTGCGTCCTGAGTGAAATTTACGGCCGTCTTGAACACAGCTAAGTCATGTGCAGCTGTCATCCTCCGTCATGAATCCTGGGCCCTGATTGGCTAATGCTGTTGTGTTCTGTGGTGTGATTGGCAGAAATGGAGCCCTGGTTCTCACGCTTCAAGGCCGAGGGCACGGTGGATTACTCTCAGCTCACCTTTGACCCCGGACAGAACGAGCTGATTGTTGGAGCACGGTAAGGCAAATACAGCATGATGAAGTCTTTACTGCACTGGTGAAAAGGAATACTACGTTCGTGACATTCAAAATGATCATAATTTCTACATTTTTAGTAAGACAATATCATAAAAATTTTATGATATGCAAGTGTTGTGCTTTGTGTACAAATATTTGAACGTACTCAGTGATCACAGCTGTTGGGGAGAGGGGTGGGAGACGCATTCATAATGTAATGAGGTGATAATAATCATTCATTTTATTTAACTGCACCTTTCTAGACACTCAAAGACTACAGAGAATTAAAAGACAAAAATGAATATGAATGAAATTAAATAAAAACCTGTCCTCAACAGATGGGTTTTGTGTCTGGTTTTGAACAAGTCGAGTACAATGTATTAAAGCTGTGGTACAAGCTGTGTTTTCCCTCCAAATAGTATATTGTAAAAACAAAATAACGGCTGCGCACTGTCTGCATTCACTGGTGGAAAGTAACAAATTACAACAGTAAAAATACTGTAATTAAGTACATTTTGTAGGTATCTGTATCATAGATGGTGGAAGAAGTACTTGTGTATCTCAGAACAACCCCAGAATGAAGTTGTGAGTTTAGCGATCACAACACTGGAACGAAGAAGTAGCTGCGCTTTGATGGTCCGCCCTCTTTCACTTTGCCGAATGAAAATAATGTTCTAAAGCCGTACAAGCGCTCAAAATTCATGCGCCAAAATGTTTGTGAGAGCAAACTAGTTAGAAGGATTTGAAAGCTTCACTTCCTTCTTTTGCTGTTTGAAAATGGGGTAATGCAGCTTTAAGTGGGGTGAGAGTTACCAGAGTTATGACAGTAGTTTTTACTCTTCAAATGGTCCAATTATACTTACGCATCTTGATGTATCCTCCTTGCTGTTTATCTCGCCAAAGTAATGATCGTTATCTCAAAAACAAAAAGAATATTTTCACAGCCCAATTAAAATAACAACAAACAGAACAACAAAAAACAGTGTGTTATTTTCGTGTCCTTATTGTTTCTGCTGAGTCCAGTCAGCTGTATCTTCCATGTTGGACTTTGTCTGGTCTCGAGTGGATGCATTTCAAACGTGCGTTCACTCCTCTTTAGCGTTAAGTGCATCCTTCACAGACTTCTGAGTGAGAGGTATGGACGTGCACAACGCTGCTTCCCCGTGCAGTGTATTTGCTGCTGTTCTTAATGGCCGTGCTGTCAATAGAACGCAGCTGAAAAAGTGAACAGAAGAACAGAAGAACAGAAGAACAGAAGAACAGAGCAGTCGGGAGAGAAAGAAGGCCAGAAAACAAACTAAACCAAGTGGGAGTCGCTAATGCATTTCCGTGGCTGTAAAAGGCTGATCGTAAAATGTGTATTTATATTTGATAGGTAGTGTCACAATACCAATAGAAGACAATAGAACAACACAACATTTTAGTAATGTCTGTAATATACAATGTGACTTTAAACTAGTTCTGATATAGATGCAGACAAGTCTAAAAATATTCTGGAAATGTAAGATTTTTGTCCCATTCTTCAGTATCTATTTGGGTATATTTCTCTTAAGTACTAGGTTTGTCAAAAGTATTGGAATTCAGATACTAATCGATACTAAAACTGTATAAAAAAAAATCACAATCAAGACAAAATTTGGCATTTGCTGAACAGTTTTAAAATGATCTTGAGCTTTATCAGAATAAGTCTGACTACAGAGTTTAATGAAGAAAGCGCTAGTATTTTGGGTGGTAAATGTCTATTTTCTGAAAACTTGATCTATTCCTATGTATCGAAATCGAGTTTTTAGCATCGTAACAGCACTAGTATATTTACAGATTTACATTCATCATCTGTAAAATAAAAGTAAAAAAGGCAATCTGTGCCACTAAAAGTAATCTATCGATGCATGTCTTTGGAAGCACTCAGAAAATCAAATAAGACATTAGGTTGAATCTTCAGCGGAGACGTGATGACTCGAGTGTGAAAGCGCTTCGATGGCCATGTCTGAAGTATGAGTGATAATGGGGTTAAACAGTGATCGATGTAAATATCAATACAGTAAAAAGGAGCTGCGACCCTCACCTACTCTCCCGGAGGCTTTGTCCTATGTATGTGCAATAAAACACAAGTGCTTAACAGAAGAAAGAGACGTTTTTAAAGTTTTGCTCCCTGCACTTTGATTGGAAATAACTTGAATGGCGCCTTTGTGTCTTTCTTTGTGCTGTCAGGGAAAAGTGTTCACGTTCACAGCCAACCGTGCTTCCCATTTAAAGAACATTTGTATTGAGTGTGTGAACGCGGCTATGACAGTGTTCTGGATCTGGTGTTTACATGCGCTCAGACATGTTTGCAGAGGTGGGTAGTGTAGCCAAACTGTGTACTCAAGTAAGCCTCATGTTACTTTAAAATAATATTACTCAAGGAAAAATTCAAAAGTGATAGTTCAAAGTAATGGTAGAAAGTACTGAGTAACAGTTTGGACGTAAAACATATTTATACACATTAAAAATATTTGATTACCGATCGATGAGTTAATGTAATCGGACGATAAGATATTAAATAATGCACAGATTCTGGTATTTTCAAAGAATCAACACAAAAATTACAAAAACGAATCATGTCTGAAGCCTCAAATGTTTGAATCATTTCATATTAATATAAAGACTCTGTCACTTGTAGACTTAAATTAGAAGTAAAAGTATGATGTCAGAAAAGTAAAATGTCTTCAGACAAGTGACTCAAGTAATTAAATACTACCCACCGCTGCACAAGTCAAACAAACTAACAAGATACATTCAACTAAGCACATGAGAAAATATGCTATTAACAGTGGGAAACTACGGCTTGAGTTCGCACATGCTCAGTACAGCACCAGTGGGAAGAAATGTAGTGTTACGATTATTGCGATGGAACATGTGTCCGCACCTGTCGATAAAGATTCAAGGAAAACAGGAATGAAAATGCGAGGGCAAAAATGACGCAATTTAACGATTATTCTCAATTACTGCCAGAGATCATGACCCAACCAAAGGAAAAGCTTTCATTTCCTTTCGTTCCCATTGTCTAACACGTTACTATTCCTCAAGTTTATTGACCTGCAGCTTTACAAAATCGAACATTCTGAATGACAAAATCAACAGTGACACAAACAGCCAGATTAATAAAGTACTTTACTATTTGGTGTATTGTTTGGACAAAAGATTGAATTGAAAAGACATAATTTTGCTTCTAAAATGGTCACAATTCTTCTTTGTTTTTTTTTTTTTTATGATTATATTTAAGACCTCAATCAAGATGATCAATGAACCAAATAATCCTGACATCCTTATGTATCAGATTATACAACAGATGCCCTCCCTGACGCAACTGTGTCCATTTATCCATAACACAATTAAGTCTGACTCTATACATTTGTTTACAATATATGGTTTCATTATTTCAGACAATGATGCCAGATGTCCAGACTTCCCTCTCCCAGACGCTTCATCTATCGCCTTTTATGAAATAGAATGTGTTTTATGATGTTTTCAGACCAATACTTGCTGTTTTTATCTCACACAGCATCTGATTGTGTTTGTATTACCCTCGCATCGTGGTAAAATAACATATAAGACGGATGCACTTCTTTTTCTAAATATTTAATTGCAGCCTGCGTGCTGTCTAATTCAAAGTAATTGTATTTAATCATTGAGTTGTCTTCTGACACATTGTTAATGACAATAAGGCGCTATTTTCCCGGAGGAGCTGTGTTTAGTCGTGAAAAGTTGCTGGTGTCACTGAAACTATTTTGTTTGTGCCTCCTAAACGTGAAGCGCAAGGCATTTCAGGATAAGGAGCTATTAAAGTAAGCTTTGTCTGCTCCCAGGCTTTGATTTTCTTCAGTTTCAGTTGTGTATTCTCAGGTATCCGCACTATACATTCTCTTATCCCAGCGTCTCAGACATGTGGTGAAACTGCAGCAGATTAGACAAAACCTTTTGCTTTTTACAGCATATATACTGCATTAAAAGTGTATTCGCAATTCATCAGAGGTGTGTGGGAGGTTTAAATGCTTTACTCAGCTTCAACTGATAAAAATAGACAAGGAGGAGGAGGAAAAATGCACCCTTTTGTACTCAACTTCAGTGAAAATAATAAAATCATATCAATATCTATGACATTGGATAAATTAGATGTGCACTCAGTAAAGTAATACGACACACAAACATAGTATTACTCTATTGGCAGTTAGCGCAACTTTAAAAGCCTCAAAGTTACAGACTGGTTAAAAGTGCATTAAGTGTTGTATAATTAAAGACATTTATTTTGTTATATTGTAATCTACTACAGTCATTATTTAAGGTGAGATATTGTAGAATAAATACATAAATACATTTAGAGTGACATACTAGTGAGGAAGTGAGAAATGTATTACACATATAAACTATGAAATATTAATCTGAAAATTGGATAGAGCCAGGTTTAAATGTTTTGCTTGCGACTTTTTTTTTTTTTTTTTTTTTACATTAGATACGAAAATGTTTACATGGGGGATTTTGGATGTCTTAATTCATTAGTGTTTCAGTAAACTAGGTCTTACTGGGGAGCTAAAACTTAAATAAATCCGGCTCAGAGTTAGATATCTACAAATGCACAAGATTAGAAAGCAAAAAAGTAAGCTACATGTGTACTCCTAACTATATATTTCAAGTTTGCCTGAATTTCATCCCAATACATTTGATTATTATTATATTACTACATGGAAATAGACACATAATGGTTGCAATTATGATGTAAGTTGATAAATGAAATGATTAAACATCTTTAGATTCAGATTGTACATTCTTGTTGTTTCCATATGAAAGATTATATGTTGAGAGAGCAAACTGACCTAAAATAAATATGTTTTGCCTGTTGCGTATTAAGATAATCAATTAAATAATACTACTATCTACTGCTTCACCTGCTTCTATTACTACACAAGTATTGCCACCACCAGACGTTTTTGCTGAATTATATATTTTTATTGTTATTATTACAGCGTGTTTATATAGCGCTTTTCCACCTTCGAGGCAATCAAAGCTCTTTAATAAGGTCATTGTTATAAATATCAATAAAAAAGTTAGAAAGTAAATCACTTTCCAGTCCAGTTAATTCCAGTTAATTCGCTCCGTACACGTTCACAGACTGAAAGACACGTGGCTGCTTTTTTGTACCTTTATAACCAGACCAGTTTGGTTTGTTCACTGGCCTCTGTCTTGTTTTTCAGAAATCACCTCTTCAGACTGAACCTGGAGGACCTGACACTGATCCAGGTGAGTGAGTCCCTCCAGCTCCTGTGTCTGACTCGGGGCTCACACTTCACACACCTCACTGCCTCAGAGGAACAGCAAAAACACACTGTCACACTGTTACCGCGGCGTCCTGCGGCTCAAATTAGTTACAGTAAAGTGTCACTCGTCACAACATTTTTGTGATTTTTCCAGCTGTGACTTTGCAAAGCTTAGTGCTGTGTTGATATCTTGACATTTGAATCATAGTATGCAGATTCAGTGTAGGGCTGCAGTCGGCCAAATTAAATTCTTGACATGCTCTGTGCATTGATTAATCAACTATAAGGACCAAGCTGTGGTGCTTTACAAAACAATGACATAGTTCTATGATCTGACCAAATATTTGACTTAAACTGCACTTACAAGACCACACGCTCAAAGTATTTTTTCATGCAAAATGAACTATCTGTAAAGAAAAGTACAAGTAAAGGGTAGAATAAACTCCCAATTAACTTCCAAATCCTCATAGTATAATAATTAGTTGACTAATAAACATTTTGGTGGACTAATAGACTAAACAACTAAAGCTCTAAACAAGTCTGTTTAGTTAGTGCAAAGAGTATGTAAAGATTGAATGACTTCAAGCCTAATATCTAATCTTGGATAAATGTCAAGTTAGTCAACCATTAATAAAAACAAAACCGTATTGTCAAACTAAATTAGGCCTTTCTTTGAGCTTTGCGAACACATAATAACATTTGATAAATTTCACTTTGAAAGCTCAAATTACTATCATACTGGCTGCTATTAACAGGTAAATCTTAACTAGCCTTTCAATAGTTGCTTTGTTTTTATGAGTTTGTTTTTCCCTCTCTGCCTTTTAAATCCCTCCATTAGGGATAAATAAAGTCGTATTTAATCAAAACATAAATCATTTTCCCGTTTGAAAACTGGGTTGCCATCTTCCAAACACTGCATCTGTTCCCATAATACGTAAACTGAATTCTATGGAAGGGCCTGTTTAGCAGATTGACCACTAATTAAGACATTCATGATTTAAATATGCAGGAGTTATTATTGCTCCAAAATATAATTGACACCAATTATCCTTTTCCCCACCACTCGCTGTCCTTCAGATTTGTGCAATTTTTTTTATAGATATTTGTCTCGTCAAACCCATATCCTCCCACTGAGCAAAAACTTTTATAACCCACACAATTACCAGACACACAGCAGCATATCAAGGACTTTTCTCTAGGTTGTACCAGCCAGGATTCTTTGATCGTTGTTGTTTGCCATTTACACCCCGGAAAAACCATTGGAGAAAGAGTATAGAGAGCAGAACAAAGCGGGCACTGGGGGGTTGCGTTGATACAAATCCTACTGGAATAGGAAATGAGACAAAAAGAGGTTGGAATTTGCTGGATAGGACGAAATAAAACGTGCAAAACAAGAGGATTGGAAAAGCCGGGAGCGCCATACACATAGCAAGAAAGCCAGCAATGCCCCCTATGGCGTTAAATGAGGGTACAAGCTGCGCTATTCTTTTTGGGGACCCTTACTGGCACACAAATGCTTTTAAAAGATGTTCAATGTGCTTTCGGAGCACCCAATCTTCTGTTCTTTTCCCATTCTCGCTTGCAGTATTGCCCCAGAAGCAGGAACAAGAAATGCAGCCCAGCCACAATCAAAGGCTCATCTCCAGCTTGTCTTGCCTCATGATGCCTCTGTAATCTTTCGCTGGATCTCAGGCCAATTTAAGGCGGACCTGTTTTTAAGGCCCCCCTGCTTTGCATTACAGTAGACCAGACTGAGGCGGGTCAAGACGGACTAACACGTTTCTCCCATCAAGTCTTGTTTTTCTTGGTGCTAAACATGGCTCCGCGGTACGGAGGAGGTTTGATTGGCAATAGTGTACAGCCCCTTAGCCAATCAGGAAGCAGAAAACAATGCGCTGTAAAAAAAAAAAAAAACACGTTTTTTTTAAAAAGCACACAAAAAATCCGTACTTGCAAACAGCGAGGCCGTGAAAGGTGAAGCGCGTCATAGCGAGGGACCAATGTACTCAGTTATCTCAAGTATCGCATGAAAAAACATCTAATAAGGTAAAAGTTTTGAAAATTGTTGAAAAATTTACTCATAGAATAAAATGAGAATATTTAAAGCATCCAAACTAAAATACACTAAAAAGTTTATTTTACATGTTTATTTTTTGTTTGCTCAAAGTTGATCTTGAGGTTGCGTGAACTGTGAAAATGAACACAGCCATTTCAGCTTGTCTCAAATAGTAAAGAAAAGTACTTTTTACTTTTTTAATAAAAATGTGCTAGTAGCCCAGTTAAAAAAATGTATATTTAGAAAGTACAGATACTTGTTCTTAGATGTAGTGAAGTCAAAGTAAAAAGTATCCACTGTAAAATGTACTTGCGTAAACAGCTATAAATCTTAAGTAAACAGTTCTTTTACTTTGCACTACTGTAAGAATAAGAATAATAAGAACAACTAATTGGCTTTTAGAGATTACACAGATAATAGGGAATATGGAAAAAAGATTTACTCCGCTCCACAGGTTTCTGATCTGTCAACAGATCGGTGCGGGACTCTGATGGCAGCATGAGCGACTTTAAAGCTCTTTGAAAGTAGCATGCTGGCGGTTGGCTGTGTATTACCGTGAAGCTCAAACGAATTGCATCCTCTTACAGCAAGAAAACAAGCAAAAAAGCTACACCTCCGCTTGTCTTTGTGATTTCACCCTTTCCCCGAAGCTCAGGCCTGTCAGATAATTCCCAGTGGCAGTGATTTGTTTCAGGTGGCAGCAGCAGACTGTTGCAAGGCTTGACTGGCTTCATACACAACGTCGTTACCATAAGAAAACATGGGCAGGCTCCTCCCATTCAGCTGAACATACCCAAAAACACAATCAAACAAATCGTGTGTCATGTTAATTTCTCTCTAAAAGTCCAGAATATATCGCTCTGTGTTTTTTCACGGTCTAACTACTATCACTCTAAGTGAGTCTCAGAA